>ML809016.1:97191-110648 GCA_009831015.1 Picea engelmannii
GAGAGAGAGAGAGAGAGAGAGATTACAAAATCACAAATGGGATTTCAATTTAGTAGAGTTTTGATTTGTGTGTGTGTGAGAGAGAGAGATGGAGAGAGAAATTTGACTAAGTCAACCCCTTAAAGAGTGTTCCCTAATGGATTGAGGATGTTTGCAGACCCAAATGAGGCTCCTTAATTAACTAAGGGGGTTTTCGATGCACAAGGCCCAAAATTGGTCTATTAAAATAAGGAGTGACCCATATAGGATGGTGTTTACGCAAGCTTTTGACCCTCGTCAATGTACTCATGTCCACTAAGATAAAATCCTCAAAGCATGATTCCCACTTTTATTGGCAAATTGTCCTACTTGGAACTCAGTGTCATGTTTATTTTAGCATAATGTGATTTTTTTGAAAGCATAAGTAGTCAGTAACCTCCTATTCAAGCAATATCCAAGGCAAATTAGACAGCCAATATAGCTATACATATAATAATTCTATCCCTGTTTCAAAACCAAGTTAGAAAAAATATAAAGATGAGAGAATGAGCAAATAAATAGTTCTAAAGCACACACTCACGGTGAAACCTAAAGCGCCATGCATGAAATGAAGATAACTTCCCTTCACAAAATGACTTCAAGTATATTAAATCAATTTTCTAACAACACCTTAGCCTTGCCTACAAAATAATCAACTTGCCAAAATTTAGAACCCTTTCTCCAAATAAAGTCTATATGGCTATACAAAATTGGAGTTAGGAAGTTGAAGTGGTTTAACTTCCTTGACTCTTCATCTTCCTTTTTAGTAGTTAAACACCTAATTACTTTCATGCATTTGTTCTTTTACATGGTATTTCTAATTCTTATTGTCGTGTTTAGCTCAAAAGAACAAGGGAAAATATATTGTTCAAAGAGTGCGTGAATAATAAATAAACCACGTTGAAGTTCACCACGCCCTTTGCTTATTTTAGAAATAGAGACATAAAGGACTGTTTTTTCTCTGATTGGCATCTCAATGTAGCTCCTAACAATAATTTTATATATGTGTGGTAACTAGTCTAGGGAATGCCTCCTCTCGCTCTATGGATTATTCATTGAGGTTATTGAATCAACATTTGGTACAAATGCATTTCCCTTTTTACAAGTGGGTAGTTTGCATTCTTAAACCACCTCCATTGCATCATCAAAGCACACAACCAAGTCTGTAAGCAACTTCCCAATGTATTCTACAACTACCCTAACATTATCCCTCTAGTAATTGATGTTAGCACCCATTCGATAAATCTCCTTTGCTTGTTATTGAGGCAGGCTAGATGGCACTACTGTAAATTCTTGTTGCCAGAAAATCATAATATCTATTCATTTCTACCACCTTTTTGTGTGGTTAGGCCATTCCTTAAATTCAGACACCAATTTTGTTGCTTCATTGAAAACCTCTTTCATTTCAAACACGACTTTATAGAAGTCCATGTGTATTAAATAATTCTCTTTGATGTATATGGCACATTCAATGAAATCACTCATTTTTTACACTCACTGTGAAAGTGGTATTTTCACCATTGACGAGTTGTATAATTGTTATCTTTTTACATCCTCTTTTCCCTATTTTTAATCCCTTTTTCGCTTACCCATGACCCTGTATTAGTTCATTTTAATGTTCACAGTGTTTTTCATTGTATTTCTTAGTATTTTGTTGAATTATGATTAATTTTAGGAAGCATTAGTGTATTTTGTATTTACTTTTGAATACTAACTCGATTTGGGAAGTGAGATATATCCATGTCTTTCAGATGCGGGAATCAATCAACAACCACCATGGAAAAGATATTCAAAGATGAATTGTATGGTTTTAATTATGAAGAATGGATTTTTTGATCCAGATGGATATCGGTGGCCACCCACCTATTCCACTGGCTCAAAATAGAGTTTTCCATTTTGGCAGTTTTTTTTTACAGTTTTTCGAGTCCTAAACTTTCGGGGTCGTTTTAAGGCCCTAAACAACGTTTTTTTGGACTTTTGGGGGGCTAGGGCTTATCCATGACATGCCTTAATGTAAAATTTTAAACCCCAACATAGTGTCAGTCTCGTTGATTTTTCAGCCAATGTTTAATGCCCAAACCCAGTTTTATAACAACAAATAAAACTCAGTAGAAAAAATAATTTCATAACTGAAACATGAGGATTCTGAACATCGTTTATAACACATAAATAAAATATCAGCAGCACATAAAACTCAGAAAATATTGACAGAAAGATTTTTGGTCTAACAACGACCCTGGAAAAACCCACAAGGGGAAAACCAGTGAGAGGCGGGGATTTTTATTATTTAGGAGCTTCAGAGAAATTCTGTTACAGCATGTTCATCTTCAGAAATTTAAATGACAAACTTATCTCGATAACCGTGCCAAGTCTTCACACAGGAAAATGAGCCAAACTCCTCAAAACTCTTTCCAAATTTTTTTGCAATCTATTGCAGGTCTGCTCCTCAATCTCTGTGCCTCCAAATGGCTGTACATCTGCTTAGAAATTTGTGCCAACAACTTCAACAATTTTCTGGGTGCATTAATGGCTATACGACTGCCTTAAAAACTATACCAAACTTTCCAAAAAAACCACACAACAACCTGCCTCGATTTCTGTGCCAAGAAAAGACTGTACGGACCTGTATGCAATCTGTATGGTACGGTCTGAGTACGGCTGTCTGTCCCTCCTCGAAATCTATGCCAAAGTACGGCTGTACGGATTGATAAATCCATACTGTACAGATAGAAATAAATGTTGTTTTGTTTCTCGATTTTTGTGCATACAAAAGACTGTACGGACCTTGGAATCCGTGTTGTACGACCTCTTGTATATGATGAACTCCTTACCTCGATTTATGTGCTAGTATTTTGCCTTGGAATGCATGCCCTAGCTCTCAGAAATGGCCTCTTTCTTGCTGCTCGAAAATGCTCTTTCTCTCTCTCTAAAAAATGAATCAACAACCCAACAATGGGTGCGCCCCTCAACCCTAATCGACCTCATGCTTGGTAGGTGAAGAGAGTTTTAATCCAACAATTGAGATTGGATTAGATGAGTGGATGAGATTGAGTGTCTCTTCACTCACCCCCTCACTAAAGTCATAAAGTCACCTTTTAATTTGCATCTCACAAATTAAATGACTAGGGTCCACATTAGGCACTTTCTCACCCCTCAGGCACCTAGGTGATGAGAAACACTTGCCTTGGTACTTTTTAATTAAAATTTTAACACTCCCTCTTACTGAGGAAAGTGTTACTCACCACTCCAAGCTTGTCCCTGAAAAATACAAACTTTCCTCTGCCCAATGCCTTGGTGACTATGTCTGCAACTTGCTCCTCTGTAGATATGTATTGTAGCTCCACAACTCCTCTCTAAACATAGTCACGGATGAAGTGATAATGATTCTCGATATGCTTAGACCTGTCATGAGAAACTGGATTCTCTGAGAGTTTAATGCAACTCTGATTATCACAGTAAATCACGGTAGGCCTCAACTGCACACCGAACAATCCCACAAGCAACTTGCGAAGCCAAAGGGCCTCACAACTGGCCTGACTGGTTGCCATATACTCAGCCTTTGTAGAAATCAAAGCCATTGACTTTTTCTTCCAAATGAACCAGGACAAAACTGTTGAGCCCAATCCAAAACAACACCCTGAAGTACTCTTCCTGTCACTGACACATCCTGCCCAATCTGAATCTGTATAGCCAACCAGACAAACTCCATCTCCTCTATGATAGTCCAGAGCATAATCTATCGTACCATAAAGATACCTGAGCACATGTTTTACTTCCACTTATTGCACTCTCTTAGGCTCCACCATGAACTGACTGAGAGTGTTGACAACAAAAAAAATATCTGGCCTGGTATTGACCAAATACATCAATGACCCGATCAACTAACGATACAAAGTGGAATCCACCAACTGTGACTCAGAAGCATGAAGCTTCTTCTAGTTGGTAATCATATGAGTGGTCATGGGCCTACAATCCTCCATCTGAAATCTACTCATAATATCACACACATACTTCCCCTGTCCCAGGAAGATGTGTCCAGGCTCCTGCCAAACCTCCAATCCCAAAAAGTAATGCATCAGTTCGATATTAGTCATCTTGAACTCTGAAGCAAGGCTCTCCTTGCAGTTGTTGATGAGTCTCTATGCCTCTGTAATGAAAAGATCATCCACATATAGCAAGAGAATGAGAGGATCCTCTCCAACAACAATGAAGTATAGGTTGGGATCCACCTCACTCTTCTCAAAACCCAACTGTTGCAAATAGGCATCTATCCTCAAATACCAAGCTCTGGGAGCTTGTTTCAGCCCATACAGTGCCTTCTTTAGTCTACACACATGAGACTCTCTCCCATGCACCTCAAAGCCTAATCGCTGCTCAATATATACCTCCTCCTGTATAAGACCGTTCATAAATGCGGTCTTCACATCCATCTGGTGGATCTTCCAACCCATCTCTGCTGCAATGGAAATCACCGATCTAATCAAAGTATATCTAGAAACTGACGCAAAGGTCTCATCACAATTGACTCCCTCAACCTGTGAAAACCCCAGAGCCACAAAGCGAGCTTTGTACTTCTCAATGCTGCCATTTGTAGCATGCTTGAGTTTATAGAGCCATCTGGAAGTCACCACTAACTTCCCCTCAGGTCTAGGAACAACTTCCCAAACATCGTTCTTCATGATGGAATTGTACTCTTCCATCATGGCATCTCTCCATACCTATCTACCAGTAGCTTCCTCAAAAGTGGAAGGCTTAGACTCTCGAATACTTCTCACCATCGCGTTGTACCTGCAAAACCTCTCGGGAGGTTTACTCTCCCTCACTACCTGTCTAGGATTCCCCACTGAACCATGTGCCTCCCTCAAAGTATCCTGAAGCCACTTGGGCTTCCTCCTCTCTGAAGTAGTGTCCCATGGAGGGGAATCTCCCTGCTCAACCCCATCTCCTGAAGACAATGATCCTGAAGTAGACTCTGGAGTACTCAATCCTGAAACCTGTGGACCAATAGCTTGCGAACCTGAACCCTGTGGCCCTGTCACCTGTGAACCTTTCGTCATCGAAACTGGTGGCCCCAAACTCTATGTCACTGTAGTTTGTTGTGGACTCACCTAAATATGAGGTGAAGACTACTCACCCCTCTCTATCCCCCTGGACTTCCTAAAGGTTTTGTCCTCCTCAAATCTGACATCCCTCCTCAAGACAATCTTCCTCAAGGAAGGAAGGTATATACGGAAAGCCTTTGAAGTCTCATTGTACCCAACAAAGATCCCTCTCTCTTCCGTGGGCTCTAGCTTTGTCCTCTTCTCAGAAGGGACATATGAATATGTGATGCACCAAAAAATACGAAAGTGCCCCACCTCAGGCTTCTTCCTAGAAAAAGTCTCCTCAGGAGTCATGCTCCCCACAGCCTTGTGAGGAATCCTGTTCTGCAGATAAACTGCAGTGTAGCATGCCTCAACCCATAGAAAAAGTGGCATCCCCTGATCATGTAGCATGGCTCTCGCAACCCCAACAATGGCCTTGTTCTTCCTCTTTGCAACCCCATTCTGTTGTGGGTTGTAAGGAACAATCAACTCTCTCCTGATGCCCTCTCCTACACAAAAGTCCATGAACTCCTTGGAGGTATACTCACCCCCATTGTCCGTTTTCATAACTTTGATTTTCTTCCCTGTCTGGTTCTCCATAAGAGATTTGAACTCTTGGAACCGACTGAAGACATGTCCTTTGGTCGTCATGAAGAAAATCCAAGAATTTTGTGAGAAGTCATCAATGAATACAACATAGTATAGAAAACCAGTCAACGATGCCGAAGACATCGGGCCACATACATCTGAATGTATAAGATCAAGAATCCCTGCTGCTCTACTGTCACTACTCAGAAAAGAAGTCTTGGTTTACTTTCCCAAAGCACACCCCTTGCACAACTCATGGTGCTCTGAATTGAAATCTAGAACTCCTATCACCATCTCCCTCAGAACTCTCAAAGCCCCATGGTGCAAATGTGCCATCCTCCTATGCCATAGCTCACATAGGTCACTGCTGCTGGTAGTATGAATCAATGCTCTCACTGGTTGGAACAAAAGCTTATACAACTTCTCATGTCTAGTACCAATCACTTTGGCCGAAGTGATGCTAGACCCCTTGGGGAAAAGGAGCACCTGCCCATCATGGAACAATACCTCATAGCCCTTCTCCTCAATAGTAGAAACTGACAATAAGTTCTTCTTCAACCTCGAAACATATAGAACCTCTGTCAAAGACATGGGAGGCATATACTCCCTATGAAATGATACGGTCCCGCAACCAACTGCCTTGACCACCGGGTCATCTCCAAGAACTACCTCAACATCTCCAATCTATGCAAGGTCTGTCAAGTGCTCACAAACCCCTATCATATGGTGAGAGGCACCACTGTCAATATACCATGTATCTGAATGAGTGGTCCTCGTGGATAGACACACAACCAAGGAAAAATCCTTGTCAAACTTGGTGGAAAACTCTTCCACCGCCGCTGAAGTTGTTGTTTGTTTCTTCTTGTTGTTAGGACACTGACTTGCATAGTGCCCAAATATATGGCATGCAAAGCACTTGACTTTGCTCATGTATTTCTTTCCTTCACCCTTGGGTTTGTTACCACCCTTAGGACCCTTCTTGAACTTCTTCTTCTTGTTGGCAGCAAGAGCCACATTCTCCTCCTCATGACCTGTAGATGAACTGCCCTGTACATAACCTCTTCGGGTCTCCTTCTGAACAAAGTCATCCCAAAGATGTTCTCAATTGGGAAGCTTCTCCCTAGCAACAATGCCCTCCACAAAAACAACCCATTGTTTGGAAACTCCATTCAATGTTGTTCTCACAAGCTCACTATCAACTATGGCCTCCCCCACAGCTCCAATCTCATCCCTCACCTGTGTCAATCTAGTAAGGTATGTGACCACATTTTCAGCCTTGGTCATTTTTATGCTCTTTAGTTTTTCCCTCAAAACCATTTTTCGGTTCTCATTTGTACTTTTATACAATTTAGTCAAAGATTCCCACATCTCATAGGCATTTGCCTTCCCCATCAAGTGAGGAATCAAATGGTCCTTGATGGCATCAAGAATAATCCTCTTAGCCTTGATATTCTTCTTAGTGTAAGCTGCAAGAAGAGTAGCATTAGTAGGTACCACCACGGGATGAGTTGTGGTATTTTCCACAATGTCCCACAACTCGTTTTCTTGCAAAAGCAAGATCATCCTCTCCTTCCAAGCACCAAAGTTTGCTGCCCCATCAAGTCTGTCCTCAACTCTCAAACTTTTATCCATTGACCCCTTTCTGCTGAAAATGAAAAATTCAAAAATCTGCCCTGTGAAGTGACTGTTGTCCCAACTTTCTGACTTGCTGAAATTTCTGCTTCTTTCAACTCAGCGCTGATACCATGTAAAATTTCAGACCCCAACCTAGTTTCAGTCTCACTGATTTTTCAGCCAATGTTTAATGCCCAAACCCAATTTTATAACAACAAATAAAACTCAGCAGAAAAAATAATTTCAGAACTAAAACATGAGGATTCTGAACATCGTTTATAATGCAGAAATAAAATATCAGTAGCACATAAAACTCAGAAAATATTGACACAGAGATTTTCGGTCTAACAACGACCCTGGAAAAACCCAAAAGGGGAAAACCAGTGAGAGAGGGAGATTTTTATTATTTAGGAGCTTCAGAGAAATTCTGTTACAACATGTTCATCTTCAGAAATTTAAATGACAAACTTATCTCGATAACTGTGCAAAGTCTTCACACAGGAAAATGAGCCAAACTCCTCAAAACTCTTTCCAGAATTTTCTGCAATCTATTACAAGTCTACTCCTCAATCTCTATGCCTCCAAATGGCTGTATGACTGCCTAGAAATTCATGCAAAGAGCTTCAACAATTTTTTGGGTGCATTAATGGCCGTACGACCGCCTTGAAAACCATGCCAAACTTTCCAGAAAAACCACACAACAACCTGCCTCGATTTCTGTGCCAAGAAAAGACTATATGGACCTGTACGTAATCTGTACGGTATGACCTGAGTATGACTGTCTGTCCCTCCTTGAAATCTGTGCTAAAGTACAACTGTATGGACTGATAAATCCATACTGTATGGACATAAATAAATGTTGTTTTGTTTCTTGATTTTTGTGCATACAAAAGATTGTACAAACCTTGGAATCTGTGTTGTACGGCCTCGTGTATATGCTGAACTCCTTGCCTCGATTTCTATGCTAGTATTCTACCTTGGAATGCGTGCCCTATCTCTCAGAAATGGCCTCTTTGTTGCTTCTCGAAAATTCTCTTGCTCTCTCTCTCTCTCAAAAATGAATCAACAACCCAACAATGGGTACTCCCCTCAACCCTAATCGACCTCATGCTTGGTAAGTGAAGAGTTTCTTAATCCAACGGTTGATATTGGATTAGATGAGTGGATGAGATTGAGTGTCTCTTCACTCACCACCTCACTAAAGTCATAAAGTCACCTTTTAATTTGCATCTCACAAATTAAATGACTAGGGCCCACATTAGGCACTTTCTCACCCCTTAGGCGCCTAGGTGATGAGAAACACTTGCCTTGGTACTTTTTAATTTAAATTTTAACACTTAACCCCTTACGAAAGTTGTACTTCTCAGATAGACCTTTTCGACGAGGTATTGAACACCCCAAACGAATATCGTATGAAAAAGTCACGTCCTTGGGAAGTTGATGTACCAACTAACCCCATCGGGGCCCTCAAACCTTTTGGTGTTTCATCTTCCAGGGTTAGGTTTTGGATTTTATTTATGTTAAAAAGGCCTCTAGAGCCTAATTGTAAACATCATCATCTTCTTGCGAATGAGCGTAGCCGTCACATCTCTTCTCAGAGATAAGTTGCCATCATTCTAGCAAGTCATTCACTCTGTAATTTTACAGTTTTTGTACATTTTCTCATTAATAAAGGTTGTGCATTACTGTATCTCTATTTTCATTGCAACATTTATGTGTATCTCACAATATCTATGTATATTTCATTGTTATATCCCTGCCTTCATTTCGTTCTTAAAAATAATCTGGATCATTTTTATAAACTGCCTTATATAAATCCATTATTCTAGATTTTTATATGTTCTAAATTATATTGGGTAGCTACAATTCATTTGTCGACTATTTAAAATTATGGTTTTAATTGTTTGAAGATAAATATGGTAATTTGTTGGTAGAGATGAGTGCAGATGTAATACCCCTAGTTGAACCCCAGTTTGTAAATGTACATATGCATTATAGGTTGGTGAGCCAGGATATTATTAGCCAGAGTACTTTGTATATATGTTTTGAGGCTAGAGTGCCTATGTGATTTAGGCCGATGAGCCTAGCAAATGTAATATGTAATCACACTCAAATTTATTAATAAAATACATCATTGTTGTAGACCAATCAAACAAAAAGAGTATCTAGGGCTAGAACTCCACAAGAGGGAAAGGGGACTAAGAGTCTAGGAAGAGGGCCGAAGTCAAGGGGGCTTAAGCCAAGGGAATAATATAATATATTATTCCCAAAGTCTAAATAATGTGATATATTTTATCCTAAATTCCTAAATGCGGGGGAATGTATCACCAAGTGGAGTCAATGTAGTTCCTAGAATGACAAGTGTCAAGTTGGGAACATGCATACATAATATGGGAGCTTAGTGTAGTTTAGGTGGATTCTCATCATTCTCACATTCATTCTTGCCATTCACTCACTCATTCCATCCATTAGTCGTAAATGTGCTTGGAGAGCTTGGAAGCTGATTATACCTAGAAATTTCTTGGTTGTTTGGGCTGAAGAAGCAGGTTGTCAGTCTTGTGAGCATTCTCTCTGGGTGAGAGAATTGTTGGGAATTTATTTCCCGTGTGTTGGGCTAGTGGGTGTTGCAATTCTTAGAGCAACCTTATGTTCGAGGTGCTATAGAGCTCTGAGACTTCCTGTCCGGCTTGTTGTTGAATCCCTGGAAGGGAAGCGAGACAACCGAAGGACTGTTGAGCAAAGAAGGGGTACACTTCTTGGGGTGGGACTGACTGTGGGGAGTGAGAGATTTTGAGCTAGGAATTGTTGCTAGAGTTCACACCTGAGCATGTGTTTCACTGTGTTGTTGGTTAGACCTTAGTCTGGCTTAGGAAGCCTTTTTCCTAGTGGAGTCCTAGCCCCAGCTCAGGGGTGACCTGCTGCTAAGAGTTTATGAGAAGTAGAATCTATGGCTGGGAGGAACGTTTGAGGTCTGCAACCAGTTGGTGATTTGCAACAAAAGATAAGTGTTATTTTATATGTGTTTATATGTCATTTACTTGTGTATGTTTATATAAATTATGTATGCTTTAATGTCCATATTTATGCATGAATTGTATGTTGTTAGTACTGCATATTGTTGCATATGCAAGGCATGTTAGTTATTAAATGGTATCAGAGAGGAAAATTTTTGTGTGCCATGGCCTAGCTTGGGGCTAGGGATGCTACAACAAATTTGACTCTCTACAAGATTTGAAGATCTCCATTGAATATATCATAGATCTAAGAAGTCAAACACTATTAAAAGTCACTTGGGATGTATTTTGGGCAAGTTGTTATAACCCACATCTCTTAATACGAATTTGACATTGAAAGGCATCCTAATTTTGATGGGAGTCAACAAAGATAATGAAAACCATTTATTAGGTTGGAAATCAGCTGTAATCACTCTGGATTCATTAAATTCTCAAGTGGGTTTGATTAGATATTTGTTATTTTTGGTTTCAAGCAAGCTCATGTATAAAAGAGAGTTCCTTCTCCATTTTATGGGAGGACTCGTAGAGAACAAGTCCAATTTATGATGGCATATAGTAAAGATCAGATTTTTAGTTCAATTTCTAATTTACTTAATTAGTTTATGTTGATGTAATTCAATTAGTTCATTTCTCTGTTTTTGGGTGGCAAAGCCCATTCCACGAGAACAAAGCATTGTGCGATTCAGTAGTTTTCCATTTTTGTGTTCATATTCAAGTACTTTTAATTTTGCAAGTATGATTTATTTTCTTGTCAGGTGTGGAGAGTTTTCATTTATGCAATAGCATTTCAATTCATAGATTAGTTTATCAAAGCTTGCCAACAATGAGAACTATGATTTATGGGAAGAGAAAGTCCCTACATCATGCCAAGAGATAACCCGGTGATAGCAAGGTCCCAGTAGAATGATCATTGTTCAAGTACATAAACATTTATTAAGAAGTGATTGAGCTAGTTTTGCATGAGTTCAACAAACTACATAGCTTCATGTAGCTTTGATTCTCTGTTGATTTTTCTGTTTTAATTGCTTGAACAAAGTACATAGTTGTAAGTTTTTGATTCTTTATTGATTGATGTTGTAGTTACCTTTCCGTAGAATCATATTAGACAAACTAATGCAAGATATGAATATGTAGCTCGCACATACAATGCACGACATCTCGCAAGCATTTGAACCCCGAGTTGTCAATTAGTGTATGAACTTCCTTGACTCTTTGTCTTTCTTTTAATAATAAAAAACCCAATTACTTTCATTCCTTTGTTTTTTACATAGTCTTTAAAATTTTCATATGGTCATGTCTAGCTCAAAAGAACTAGGGAAAATATATTTCTTGAAAGGGTATGCGAATAATATATAAAACATGTTGAAATTCTCCATATCCTTTCCTTATTTTAGAAATAGAGACATAAAGGAGCCACTTTTCTTTCATTGGCATTTCGATGTAGCTTCTAATGACATTTTTGTATTATTTTTATAACCAAAACTGGGAAAATTATATTAATAAAAAAAGGTTGTAGTAAAGCTATACAACACTAGTACACCCAACTGAAGTCTTCCAAAGTTAAACAAGCAAAGCAAATCTTAACCAAAATATAGGGCATACATATGTCTGTTGGCAAAAATTCCTAGTATCTAATACTAATGTGAAACTACCTAATATGTGAATAACTTTAAAAAACATAGTCTAATCAAAAGATGTGGTAGCTAGTAGCCTCTTCCAAGAATCCATATAAAGAAGGCCAATCTTGAGCATGGGAGGAAGAATCATTTACAGATATATGTTGCCAAAATTAAGAGGTGCTTCTCCATCTACATCGGTTGCAATCAGGTTGCCTGGTTTGGTTGAAGAGCTGAGAAGGAGCAAGGAGGAATGCATCTACACTAAGAGGTAGTTTCTTTGACATAGTTCTCTCATTTCAATTAATAGATAAGTGGTTTTCCCCACAAATGTTTGTGTTCTTTTCATAAATGTTAAGATCTGATTTATTCTTTCATAGATCAAGTTAGATCCAAGATAGATATATGATTCTATTAATAAGAAGAATAGTAGGAGGGCATTTTTTGTCACTTGTGTGCAAGTAGCAGGTTGAACGATCTTGGAGATGGATATTCGAGATTAAACCAAGCAAGGATACACAAGGACAACCTTCAGGAAAAGATATGCCATTCCACAAACTCTTGGTATAAGTATGAATCAGATTGCTTGTTTCTAAGAGAACCATAAAAGTCTATCCAATTGTTTGTCTAGGATCAATAGGCAGATCCTTGGGAGATCTTACTGTCCAATGGTGGGATTTTCTCCATAACAGAACTAGCAGCTCCACTAGGGAAGAATCTATGATTCTTCTTTAGTTTAGTTTCCCTTGCCTATTATCCTTTGGTCCTTGTCTTATATTTAGTTATTTTCTTCCCTGGTACTCCCTCAAATAATAGATCTCTTAGATCTGACAGATCTGAGTCAGATATTTCTTTTTTCCAATTTTTTTTGCAGTGTGTCCCTGGTTACATTACTAATTTCCAATGATTATTCACTTGTTGCATGTCATATGTCCCGCGACACCCCCTATAAGCCCTGCAAATTGCAATATTTTTGGATTTCCTTGGCCAAATCTGGGTGTGTCTGATCTCAGGGATCCGTGATTGGTCTTCCCTTGGATCTTGTCTTTGGCTGAGTCCATTTGTCACACATTGTGTCTTCAATTTAAGTTTGAAGTGTGTTTGTGTAGCTTGCTTGGATTGCTTGTGTACCTTTGTTTGTTGTCTAGTGATCCATTGAAGTTGGGCAGTGCACCCTATTATCACACAATTTGTACTTGTCCAAAAGGGAAAGGATAATGGAGGGAAAATTGGCATAACATGAGGTTGTCCTATCACTGTAAACTTAATAAGACACCTCTTTCTATTTAGGGAGGAAGCTGTTAGGGTCCTAACCCACACATAGGTAGAACAATATATTCAGATGTAATAAAGGTCAATATTAATAAGACCTTTCAATAAAATAGAATAAGGTAGATGTAAGAAGACCTAATAGAAGCTTTCACTTCTAGAAGGATCTTCCTCTAGATGCTTCTTTGATAGACATATTTAGTATAAATAGGATTCGAGGGTATGAAAACCCTAGCTTGGATATTATTGTAATA
>ML809016.1:125761-142854 GCA_009831015.1 Picea engelmannii
TTGATAGTGGAAGCACCCATAATTTTATTCATTGTCGCATTGCCCAAGAAACTCATTGCTACATCCATGTCGTCAATAATTTCCAAATCATGATTGCCAATGGTGGTTCCATGAAATGTGGAGGGCGTTGTGAAAATGTGCGTCTCCAAATTGGTGACTACCACCTGAAATCTCATATGTTTTCTATCAACATGGGCGGTTGTGACATTGTGTTGGGTGCAGACTGGCTAAGGACTTTGGGTCCCATTCTCATGAATTTTAAGGAATTAACCATGCAATTTAACCAGGAGGGCCACCAATATAAATTCCAAGGTATCACCACCGGTTCACCTAAGATCATTAGTTCCCATCACATGGAAAAACTGCTCAAGAAAGGTCATTCTGGTGTTATTTCCCAATTCCATGCCATACAAGCAACAAAGACACCCTCAGTGTCGCAAGACCTCCAAGCAATCCTTTCTAAACATCAAGTGGTCTTTTCCACTCCCCAAGGACTCCCTTCTTCCCGTGGTGTTCATGATCACTCCATTCCCCTTGTCCCCGGAAGCCTTCCTCCCAATATCCGTTCGTATGGTCACCCCTTTTCCCCAAAAAATGAGATTGAGAAAATGGTCCAGGAACTCCTTAATGCAGGCGTTATCCGCCCTAGTATGAGCCCCTACTCTTCTCCTGTGGTCATGGTCTTGAAGAAAGAAGGTTCTTGTCGAATGTGTCCTGACTTCCGTGGCCTCAACAAACTTACCATTAAAGACAAATTTCCCATTCCTGTCATTGATAACCTCCTAGATGAATTGAGTGGCGCCCAATTCTTTACTAAATTTGATCTTCGTTCGGGCCACCACCAGATACTTATGAAAGAGGAAGACATTCCCAAGACTGCCTTTAGAACTCATGATGGCCACTATGAGTTTTTGGTCATGCCCTTTGGCTTGTGTAATGCCCCCTCCACCTTCCAAAGCCGTATGAATCATGTTTTTTGTCCTTTTCTCCGTCATTTTGTCTTAGTTTTCTTTGATGATATCCTCATCTATAGAAAAAGCTGGACATACCATCTTGCTCATGTGGATTGAGTTCTCCATCTACTCTCTTAGCACCAACTTTTCCTGAAACGGTCTAAATGTTCATTTGGCACCTCAAAAGTAGAATACTTGGGTTTTCTAGTTGGCAAGGATGGCGTCAAGGTGGATCCTAAAAAGATTGAAGCTATGCAAGACTGGCCTCACCCAAAGACTCTCAAAAGCTTGCGTGGATTTCTGGGCTTAACAGGGTATTATCGCAAGTTTGTTAAGAATTATGGAAAGATTACAACACCTCTCATTGCTCTCCTAAAAAAGAACTCTTTCACTTGGACTCTAGCCGCTGCTCAAGCGTTTCAAACCTTGAAGATGGCCATGTGCACCACTCCAGTCCTGGCCCTTCCTGATTTCACAAAGATCTTTGTGTTGGAATGTGATGGCTCAGGGAAAGGAATTGCTGCTGTCCTTATGCCAGAGGGTCGACCTTTGGCCTTCACCAGCAAGCAACTATCTGAAATAAATCTGGTCAAATCAATCTATGAAAAGAAAATGTGGGCTATTCTGCATGTCGTTGATCTGTGGCGCCCTTATCTATTGGGGCAACATTTCCAAATTAAGACAGACCATCAAAGCCTCAAGTATTTTCTGGAACAACGCATTTCCTCCCTGGAGCAACAAAAATGGGTGACCAATCTCTTTGGATATGATCATGAGATCATTTACAAGAAAGGCAAAGACAATGTGGTTGCAGATGCACTTTCCCGAAAATATGAAGTTGAAGGATCCCTTTTTTCTCTTTCCTTCATTGTACAAGATTGGCTCCACGTCGTTCGCCAGGAATGGCTACAAGATCCCAAAAGTTCGCATCTAATCCAACAATTGCAGTCCAATGCTACAACTTCCCTAGGGTACTCTTGGCTCCATGATGAGCTTCGATACAAAGGCCATTTGTATTTAAGTAAACAATCAAAGCTTAAATCCACGGTACTTTTTGAGCTTCATGCTCCACCCATAGCGGGGCATTCCAGGTTCACCAAAACCTATGACAGGGTCAAACGTTCTTTTTTCTGGGATGGTATGAAACAGGACATCCGTAATTTTGTCACTGAATGTGATGTGTGTCAATGCAACAAGGGAGAAATAATCAAATCTCCGGGCACACTACAACCACTTCCAATTCCACCTGCTATTTGGAAGGATATCTATATGGATTTTTTTACCGGCTTACCCAAATCAAGAAATAAATCAGTCATCATGGTGGTTGTTGATCGCCTTTCCAAGTATGCTCATTTCTGCGCTCTTCAACACCCGTTTACAACATCCACGGTGGCTCAAATTTTCATGGATCAGGTCTTCAAGCTGCATGGCATGCCGCACTATATTGTTTCTGATGACGACCCAACTTTCACAAGCAATTTTTGGCAAGAATTGTTCAGGATACAAGGCACCCAATTGCATCTCAGCACAACTTATCATCCCTAGACTGATGGTCAAATGGAAGTTGTCAACAAGTGTTTGGAAACATATTTGAGGTGTTTTGCCTCAGAAAAGAAAAATCAGTGCGCTCAATGGTTACCCCTAGCTGAGTGGTGGTACAACACTTCATACCATACAGCTACACGCATGACTCCTTTTGAAGTGGTATATGGACATAAGCCACCTTCAGTTCTCTCATACTTACCGGGTGCCTCGAAGGTCCAGGCGGTTGACCAAACACTTACAGTTTGAGAGGATTTTCTCTGTACCTTCAAAGAGAATTTAGTCATGGCACAGAATCGCATGAAGCAACAAGCAGATCAAGGCCGCTCTGAACGTCAATTTACAGAAGGGGATCGGGTGTTTCTTCGACTGCAACCTTACAAGCAAACTTCCCTCAAGGCCGAACATTGTCAGAAGCTAGCGCCCAAATTTTATGGTCCTTATACCATTCTCAAGCATGTGGGACAAGTAGCCTATCAGTTAGCTTTGCCCAATCATTTGAAGCTACATCCTATTTTTCATGTTTCATGCTTAAAGAAGGTGATTGGAGATAAGTGCCAAATTCAAACCAACCTTCCCGAGTTAGCTGAAAAAGGATCCATTTGGCTACATCCACAAGCAGTTTTGGACCAGCGTGAGAGTCGCCTGCGTCAGAGAACCATCAAGGAAGTACTAGTCCAGTGGAAAGATACTACTCCAGTGGATACCACTTGGGAATCAGCTACCATTCTGCAACAATTTCCACATTTCAAACCTTGAGGAAAAGGCTGTTTTTAAGGGGGCAGACATGTTAGGGTCCTAACCCGCACATAGGTAGAACAATATATTTAGATGTAATAAAGGTCAATATTAATAAGACCTTTCAATAAAATAAAATTAGGCATATGTAAGAAGACCTAATAGAAGCTTCTGCTTCTAGAAGGATGTTCCTCTAGATGCTTCTTTTGATAGACATATTTAGTATAAATAGGATTCGAGGGTATGAGAACCCTAGCTTGGATATTATTATAATAGAGATCTGCTCAACTGGAGGTTGCCCCCTCGAAGAGGCCTGTGAACATTTCTTTCAGAATCAAAGTGTTATTTCTATTGTTATTCTTATATCATTTCAGTGCTATTGTGGTGATTGTTCTGGTTATATTGCTGTTATTCTGCCATTTCTAGCATTTTATTTCTGTTCTACATACTTTTTATATCTGGTATATTACAAAAGCCTAGGGAAGATGTACCCGGTGACCTGGGGGTTTGAGAAGGCAAAGGTGAAGTATCGAGAAAAGTTATCCCCTCTCACAAGTCACACCAATCAGAAAGTCCCATAGTTTTAACAAATGAAGCAATGATATGCTTAAGTATACCTTCCCAGAACAAAGAAACAAGGAAACACTATTTTTTGCAAGTAAAATTTGATGTTAGTGCTTCACAAAATCTTGGACTTGTCAATGAAAGCAATAAGTTGATACAAGATGAAGCAAACATAAATTATATAACATCAATGTATATATCACGATGGATTCACAATCAATGCCTTAAATAAGCTTCAAAATGACCAAAAATGATAATCTAACAATAACAATATACTAGCACTTGTCAGAAGCTAATTAGGCAATGTAAAAATCAACTTTAGTAATTGCTTTTAGGAGCTTTTACTGCTGTAATAATTGGTTGTTTCTCACTTTTGTAACAACAACAAGAATGTTAGTATATTAGCCTAATCTAAGGTAAGGAAAGGTTAGTAAATAGTTCGAGGTAAAAGATTTAATGGTTGTTCTGATCAATCAATCAAATATAAGGTCTAGATCAATGTATGTAGGGCTAATGGAGTCACTTTTTGCAGCAACAATCTTGAAGGAATCAAATGATAATGTGTGAKCTAAGAACAAGAGGGATGATGGTTGAGGTGTTGGTAACCCAAGGCCTCAATCAACAATCCCTAGAAGGAAAACAACTACTAGGAAGTAGGTAACCCTAGGCCCTAGCRGTTTTCCTCCTTCTTTAGATCAAGCTTGAGATAAACAAAGGCTTGATTAAGCAAATGATGCTAGAGTGCTACAATGGTAGGGCTCTAGCACAATGCTTTAAACGATAAGCTTTCTAGCAAAATCTAGTAGGTGAAAAGCTATTAAGACAAGGACAATAACATGTGCTTGATCTCCTAGGGTTTTAAGCTAGCAATTTCATAATCTTAGTAAAATTAAAAGTAAATATACTATAACCATTCAAAGGAAAGAAGAATTGTAGAAATTCACTTGCATTCACCAAGAATAATCTAGCAAATAGCCTAGGTGAAAACTTTCCACCAAATCATGGGAGGGAGGGACAAAATCATGCCAATTCACACCTTTAGGAAAGTGGTCAATCCATTTCAGAAAGGGATCGTGAAAAATCAAAGGTTCAATAGACCGACTCAAATAGTCTGAAGGTTGGTTACCTTGGATGTCTTCACAATCTGTGGTCTGGGAAGGGACTAGCAAGGACCTAGAAGATGACTGACAAATTCTTAAGGGAAGGCTGAAAGACTGAGATGATAGACTTCTTCTTGAGGTATTCAACCTACCCTTGAAATCTAGGCTTTGCCTCAGAGGAAACTTAAAACAAAGGACATGCTTCCCAACTACACCTTTAATGACATATCAAGATAAAATAGTTGAAGGGAGCTGGAAAACATTATCACAAGGATCCTTCTCCAGGCAAACGATGTCCTTTCCTCTATCAAGATCTGAGCACAACGATGGTTGATAATATTCTTCATGGAATAAATCCAAGTGCTCAAATGAACAATCATCAAAGTCCTCAAGGTATGACCGAAAATTATTAGGAGAGCATACCATCAGGTCATCCTTGGGTGTCTGAAAAAAAATTGTAATCATGTCATGTCCGTATTGCCAAATGTTAATTTTATTAGTAACTTCATGTGATAATGGTAAAAGCAACTTTTGAAAATGACCCTCAATGTCGTAAATGGGATCCCCATCATATCCAATCACATCCCATTTACGCTTCCTGACATGTATGAATTCATCAATATTATCAACAAAGTCATCATCTTCATCACAACATGAAGGGGTTAAAACATCCAACACTTCTTCACTTTCCACATCATAAGATATAGAATCATTAAAAATTTGGAAAGGGAAATAACTCACCTTGCTTACTTCTTCATGTGCAGGAGCTTCAAGTATTTGGATAACTTCATCAAATGGAAGACTTGCTTCTACATCTTCAACTTTATAATATAGAGGATCTAGATTGCCCAAGGGTTCCATTTCTTCCTCATTCTCTGAATCATAGAATAAGGTATTATCAAAATCCTGAAAAGGAAAGTGACTAACCTCATCCTCTTCTTCTTGTGCAGGAAAAATGGGATTTTGGATGGCTTCATCAGAGGGAGGAGAACACATCAATGCTTCATCATTGTGTTTGATATCTTCAGGCCCTCGCTCTTCAACCACGTCTTCATTCTCCTTGGAAGAAGGATGAGTAATCCCCTGCTCTTCCTCATGGGATTGGAAGACCTCATTAGGATCCTTCTCCTCAACCTCTTGTCGGTCGCTGATTTGTTCCCCTTCTTCTTGGAAATTATCAGTAAAGGTCTCAAGGGAAACTAATCTCTCCAAACTAAGAACATCTGGGGTAAAGAGGTGTCGTTCATTGGACAAGGAGATGTTTGCCTCGATTTCTTTAGCTATGTTATGACCTTCATGAAGTGTTTTTTGGTTCTTTTTACTAAGGGGAAACCCTAAATGCACTAAGAGTGCATTGGTATAGAGATAAACGAGGTACTTGTCCTCAGGATGATGGCTTCCAGGAATTCAAAATAACAGGTCCTCAAACCTATCTTTTAACTCTCTGATAGTCTCATTCTCAGTTTGCTTTATATGGTCGAGTCTTTTTAATAGTATTGGGATGTCTTCCAACTTAATACCCCATCTTTTGAGAAAGGTTTCTTCCAATTGGTCCAAGGATGTGATGCTAACATCAGGGAGGTCGTTATACCACTCCCTATCATTGCCATGAAGAGTGGCAAAGAAGAGTTTCATTGCCAAATCTTCAACATCATCACTAATAGGGTGGAGTTGAAAGAAAACCCAAAAATCACCAATGTGATAGTTGACTCTATCTCCATAACTACCAGTGAATCTAGGGAGCCATTTTTCATACTTAGGGGGCATTTGCCTAGGGTATCCCGAGATTTTACTCATGTCTAAGGGTTTGAAATTTCCCGGGTCCTATTGAGAAGTCATGGTTGGTTTTTTCATTAGTGGTGTCGCCATATAATTTTCTCGAAATTATCAAAGGGATGAGGGGATCACCCTAAGTGGAGTCACCAGGTAAGCTTTGTAAAGTAAAGGTTTTTGAGGAAAGGATTACCGAAAAGTGTCATCTTTTAGGAGAATTGACTCAGTGTTCCCCAGAAGCGGAGCCAAAATGTTATCACACAATTTGTACTTGTCCAAAAGGGAAAGGTTAATGGAGGGAAAATTGGCGTAACAAGAGGTTGTCCTATCACTGTCACCTTAATAAGACATCTCTTTCTATTTAGGGATGAGGCCCATGGGAGACGTCCCTGGTGACCTGGGGGTTTGATAAGGAAAAGGTGAAGTATCGAGAAAAGTTATCCCCTCTCACAAGTCACACCGATCAGAAAGTCCCAAAGTTTTCACAAATGAAGCAATGATATGCTTAAGTGTACCTGCCCAGAACAAAGTAATAAGAACACACTATTTTTTTCAAGTACAATTTGATGTTAGTGCTTCAAAAAACCTTGGACTTGTAAATGAAAGCAATAAGTTGATACAAGATGAAGCAAACATAAATTCTATAACAATAACAATATACTAGCACTTGTCAGAAGCTAATAAGGCAATGTAAAAATCAACTTTAGTAATTGCTTTTAGGAGCTTTTACTGCTGTAATAATTGGCTGTAGATTACTTTTGTAACAACAACAAGAATATTAGTAGATTGGCCTAATCTAAGGTTAGAAAAGGTTAGTAAATAGTTTGAGGTAAAATATTTAAGGGTTGTTCTGATCAATCAATCAAATATAAGGTCTAGATCAGTGTCTTTAGGGCTAATGGAGTCACTTTTTGTAGCAACAATCTTGAAGGATTCAAATGATAATGTGTGAGCTAAGGACAACAGGGATGATGGCTAAGGTGTTGGTAACCCAAGGCCTCAATCAACAATCCCTAGAAGGAAAACGACTACTAGGAAGTAGGTAATCCTAGGCCCTAGCGATTTTCCTCCTTCTTTAGCTCAAGCTTGAGATAAACAAAGGCTTGATGAAGCAAATGATGCTAGAGTGCTACAATGGTAGGGCTCTAGCACAATGCTTCATAGGATAGGATTTCTAGCAAAATCTAGTAGGTGAAAAGCTATTAAGACAAGGACAATAACATGTGCTTGATCTCCTAGGGTTTTAAGCTAGCAATTTCATAATCTTAGTAAAATGCAGAGTAAATATACTATAACCATTCAAAGTAAAGAAGAATTGCAAAAATTCACTTACATTTACCAAGAATAATCTAGCAAATAGCCTAGTTGAAAACTTTCCACCAAGAAAATGCCCAAAAAACACCAATATAAGCCTCCTCCAAGACTTGCGCACCACTTAATTTCAGCCAATAAGCCTTCAAGAGGCCGAATTTCACACCTCACTTGTGTGAGTGAAAGAATGATGAAAAAATACACGAGACTTTTGCCTTATTTATACAATTCAAATGACCTTTAATTCTAAATTAGGTCAAAAAAGGCCGACATGGCCAGTTTACATGAAAAATCCAATTTTACACAAATTTGTCAAATAAAACCCTAATTTTAGCATTTTAGGGTGACATCATGCCCCTCCTAGGGTGATGTTAGCCTCCTTGCCGGAACGTTATCCCTCCAAGTGAAACGTTGGGGCTCAAAACCCCTTCGGAACTGCCACACATGCCAACCAAAGTTGTCCTCAAGCTGCATACCTCAATTGGGTGATGTCAAGGCTCTGAATGATGATGTCAAGGGCCTTCAAGGGCTAACATCATGGTGGGAGGGCAATACCCCCCTGGGTCCAGGCCTGCCAAGCTGTCTCTGGCGGAATGTCCTCCTCTCTCTCCGGTGCAAGCCTCTGGTATATGTTTTCCCCTAGCTGGGGTCTCAACATCCATCTGGTGGGCTTTAGACCTATGGAGGTCCGAGCTAATCATATCCCCATATGTACCTGTCCATTGGGCATGGTCCCACAACAACAACAAGTGCGCCCTCTATGGGATCATAAGTCACAGGGATCATAACAATGTCAATCACATCTAATAGTCAAGTTACCCAAACATGTGCATAAAACCCCCCTTTCCCAGAAAGTGCTCAAAGACATTGTGCTATTCTACAAGCTAGGTTTGGAGAGGATTTCAGGACATCCTATTGGGATAATCCTCCTTAGATGTGGGATGGTTTCAAGTGAAGACCAATCTAGGTCATGTAAGTGTATGAGATGGTATGGGGATGTTTGGGAAAAGGGTGCAGTGATGACAGGGAAATGTAGGGCTTACTTGTGTGTGCCTCTGAAGAGGGTGAGCTGCACCTTGTCACGGATGGAAATGTTTCCCAACCCATTCAATGCCTTTTTACTTTTTATCTTATTGTTTTTTCTTTCAAGAGAATAGCTGGGGTACACTGCCCTCACGTGGTGACTAGTGGTGACATTGTTACCCACAATCATTTCACAGAGATGAGAAGGTTGGCTCGTGATGAGACCCCCTTTCTCTTGGCTATGCTACGAAGAGCCACTACCCTGGCGTGGTGACCCGCTGAATGGTAGTGTCTTACCGCTACATGCCCATGGACCTAATAGGTTGGCTCCTGATGAGACCCCCTATCATTCAACTAGGTCTTGAGTTTATTTATTTTATGGGTCCCTCCTTTTTCTTACTGAGAAGCCTTTTATTGCTTTCTCAAGGATCCTTGGGMGAAGCATCTGAAGGTTTTGATCTTTTGTCTTTTATCTTCTGCCAGCTACTTTTACCCTCTGGGCCTTTAGCCCCTTATTTCCACAAGGCAAGGTACAACCCTTTGCTAGTTTGTCAAACMCAATGCCCGAACCAATGCAGGRGATAAATGAGGGGGAAGATGATGAAAAGTGATAAGTATGGTGGAAATGGACGATGAATTTTCATGAACCCACCCAGTGGAAACTCACTCCTAAGGGAACCAACTTGCTAGGGMATTATGTCATTCCCCCCAGGTATGGACAAGTCAAAAGGCATAAATTCCAAGCACACATCATGAAGCAAAAGAGAATTAAATGCACATATTCAAATGTTTTGAGAATCAAAGTGACACATACCATGATACCCAGACTCATTACCTCATGGAACAAGACCCACTGCTACTTCAGAACCAGGCCGATGGGATGGATGCTACTGCTGCTGACGAAATGGAGGCATTGAAGAAGATGGATGGGCCCTCTAGGGCCAAGCTCAAATTAATATGGCTCTCGGTACTCCATGTCCAGGACCTGTGGGCCTTGAGACATAATCTCCTTAGTTATCCCTAGGATAGGGGATAACACATCTAATAGATCTGACTAGATCTGGTAGTGTCCCAAATTTATTGCATTTGGTTGGTTTCCCCTCTTATGATTTGTGTTCATTACTGGATCCACTTTCATAGTGAGTTTTGGGTTGTGATCCTTGTAGAGACATTGGAGTGTGTTTCTTAACATCATTACCAATTTCCTACAACCCCTACTTGCTGATCTGCTAGTTTTGCATTTGCATATTGTCGTTCTTGTTTATATTAAGAAACTTTTTGCATCATCTTTGGAAAAATAAACAAAAAATGCTTGCATAAAATCTTTTGAGCATTAAGGACAAGGTGCATTAGTTGAAGCGTTTTGTTTTGGAGATCTTGTTACAGTTTTGGTTGTGATTTGTCTTGCATGGTTGTTTGGTGCTTGTAAGGTTGCATTTTAAAGTTTGCAAAGAAAAAGAAAATATATTTTCCTCCCATAGCTAGAATTCATTGAATTGAACAAATTACATTGACATCTTTGCATTGCTTTGGTTGGGTCAAGAGTCATAAACACCATCAAAAGTTTCATCCATTTCCTTTTGACATAAATAACAGCCATAAGAAAAGATTGCATAATCTAAAATTAACTAGACTCTTTTATTTGCTAACAAACCAACATTAGATAGGTTTAGGGCCTTGGGATATGATTGAAGAGTGAACTGTCCAAGGCCACAAAATGAAAACTAGAAGTCATTAAAGAGTGTAATATCTATTTTTGCAACCAATGTGTCGGGAGGCCCCTATAACACAAGAGTCAAGCACAAGGTCGCATCGGGGCAAGTAGGGAGATTACCCCTCTTTGCTTGTTTTGGTGTTTGCGATATCACTTTGATTACTACATATACATGGGTTTCATTAGTGACAAACCTCTCTATGAGGTAGCAATTTCAAGGCTTTGGGCAGAGTTACCCTACCTTCATGTGTGGTCGGACCTACGATTGTTCGCCCGATCATTTATTGTGAGGTGGTAGCCTTAGTGATCACTCCTAGGTAGCCTACAGAGGTGATTGCAGGTGGGGCATGCCTATAGTACCTATGGCAGAGATTCGTTCACAGTCTTAGTTCCCCTAGAGGGCACCTGCCTTAATAAAGGGTACTTGCACCAGTCAGGGTTGTTTCATGTAGTTCATCGTAACTGCTCCTCATACCTTCTCTAGCTAATCTTGTGGCTTGTGGGGACTTCATCTCCCATAGAGGGTTGGTTTTTGGAAGCCCCCCTAAGCCATTCGTTTGCTTGTTATTGTCCTAGATTTGATAGGGGTGTGCTCTTTGGTTTCAAGCCTACATTGGCCTTGGGTTGGATTTTGTTTTGATTTTCACATATTATTTTCACTGTGGCTAAATCACTACACCGGTCCCGTCAATTATGAGGACTAGAGAAAATCACATAGGTACAACCACCTCTCAAGCGATTCGCGATAGGCGATCGTGAATTTGAAGAGTCCTATCTTCACTTTGAAGAGACTGGTCTTGTTGAAGTGGAAGTGGTGGATGAAAGTCCTCCACCCACCTTTAACCCTCCTTTGACAAATCCAGACACACCCGTACTTATGCAGGCAAGCGAACTTTTTAGTGAACTTTTTTCTTTATTCAATGACCTTCACAACAAGTCAGGCCCAAGTGTTTTTTCCAGTGTGGATGAACCTTCGATCCCATCCACGAGCATGATTGGGGGGATCCCAATGAAGTCCACTTTTCCATCATTGAATGCCATTTGGCCTACACCATCTATGCCCATTTCTACAGGTCCCTCTATTTGGGGAATATCGTTCGTGTCCTCTTTTCCATCCATCAATATACCTAACATTCCCACACCCATCCCATCAGTTATGATGCCCACACCTGGATTTCCTTCTGGTGGGGGGTCGAGCTTTGGTTGCAACATGGGGGGTGGGATTCCTTCCACCTCCACCATTCCAATGAGTGGCCCGACGTTTTCGAGTGCTGGTTTTCCTTTTGGGTGGAACATTCCTAGTGGTTTTGGGGATGTCTCTAGTCAGTCTGGGGTGGTAATGTGTCAGGGAGGATTTAATTTCCTGTGGGTTAGCACACCTTTCCATGGGGGCACACCCCCTGGGGACAACTTTGCATAATGGGGTGGCTATCCCTTCGTCCATGCATCTGGTCCTCAGGGATCTTCTCAAGGCCTAGTTTTGGGAATAGTTTTCCTTTAGGGTCTATGGCTACCCCATGGGGGTAATCCCTTTGGGGGCATGTATAATGGAGAAACCATGCTCATGGGAGTGCCTCCATACTTGGTGGAAACTACCCTACTGGAACATCACATTCCTTCGAAAGCACAAACATAGGGGGACCACAAGGTTCATCTTGGACTTTAGGAACTTTATCTTCCTCCTAGTATTCATTTGCTCATACGTCGTTACCTTTCCTTGCAACATTAGACTTGCCTAATCTATCATGTTTGAAAAATGACCCAATTTCCCATAACCCTTCATGGTTGTTCATGCATTCTAAACTCCCATAATAAATGCCTAAATTTGAGGGAAAGTCGAGACAAGACCCCTCCACACACATCATGACATATCATTTGTGGTGCTCATCCAATTCCTTGATGGATGATTTTTTGGATGGATTTTAGAACCTATGTTCACTAAGATAGTTGGGTTAACATTATGTTTAGAAGGTTCATGATTATGATCAACACTCTTGGAAGAGACATTAGTTGAAAACATATTATGTAATGGCACAAGCCTTTTTGGATAAACATTATTTTTCAGATTAAGGGCACCTAAAGAATTAGGCATGTCATCTTCTTGATCAACAAGAAAACAACAAAAGTCTTCGTCATTCTAAAAAATATGCTAGGTGTCATTATCTGACACACAAGGACAATAGAGATAAATGACATTGTAATTAGGCTCACCATTAGAGAATTACCTAATTGGAATAGCAACAAAAGAAACCAATTTGTTAGCCATTGAATTTATTAGACTCAACAATATTATTAGTACATTTAAAATTCAATTGGTAAGAAAATTGTTGAGGCTTACCTGATGGAAAATATAACATAACCTTGACACCACTAACTTCATAGGAAGAAGTACCATCCAACTATAAGTTCCAAAACCGATCTTGATCAGAATTAGGTTGGAAAAGAGAATAATCTTCTTCTTCAATAAAGAGAGAATATGTATCGAGACTAGTTTTGATATAATCAACCTATGGACTAGGGATACTCTCAATGTAGGGAATAGTTGTAGGTTCCCTTAAAATGATGATGTTCTCATGGTCACGGGAAGAAGCACGTGAGAACCATCTAAAATCAAACACCTGTCAGCTAAGTGTTTCCATTCATGTCTTAGAATCATGGAAAAGCTTCCTACTTCCATATCAATCACTAAGAAATTGCAGGTGGTCTAGATTTCTAGGTGAGAGCACATAACCAAAGTGAGGTCCTTGATTTTCCCAATGGTAGGTTGCAGTTCCTTGTTAAAAGGAAGTGTATTCTTGGCTTCGCTCATGCAAGTGTGACCAAGTTGTTCCACTCTTACTTTGGACATGATGTTGGGACAAGAACCTCCATCAATAAAAAAAGAATATGCAAATTTTCATTATAAGTTTATTATTTTCATTATTTTTGTTATTTCCAACATTTCCTTGACTAGTATTTTACACATATTTGTGTCTAAACTAATTTTGGATTCTCTAATTTCTAGTCATTGTGATGTATATTCATCATATTGTTCTTCTTCTTTGATGACAACTACAATATGGGGAACTTTTTATCTTTTCCCCTTTCTCTAGCAACCATAAAAGGCTCACAAGTCATTGCATCATGAGGTTCGACATATAAATTACACCAATGATTAGAAAAATATTCTTCGTACTTAGCAGGATTTGGTCTTGTCAAAATCCTAAAGGTAGAATTTGAAGCAAGTTTAGGATCTAAATTTAGCTTGTTCTCAAATTAGATAATCTAATTATGCATATGCTACATCATTTGTAACATGACAATAATGTAAGTTTTGGGACCAAAATTGCCAAAAAAAACCTATTCTAAGGTTATGCTCTTCAAACTCTAAACAAGTTTGCATAGTAGAGCCTAGACATTTTATACCATTCTCTTCTAACCGATGACAATAAGAAAGGGGTAAGTTATTATCATTATGAGCAAGAGAAACTTGTCGAGTGGGTCTAATAACTTTGTGAATCTTATTAAAAAGTTTCATGAACCTAAGGTTAAAGGCTTTGATGGTCTCATCATCATTAAAAGACAAATTCTTAAAATTTCTCATGTGGTCGGTAGGGTTTTCCATTTTGCCAAAAGTAGACATAAACCAATAGATTTATTCAAACTAGTTTGAAAAGATCTTATTGGGAAGATAAAAAACCCATCAGTATACCTACCTTCCAAATAATTTACAAATAGTCTCATACATGAGTCATTATCATGTGCACCAATATTATTGCATGGATCAAAGAATGTAACCAGGTCTTCGTTAATAGAAGTTACCCATTCCCTGAAAACCTAGGTAGATGATATTTAAATTTATGTAATGGATTAATAATAAGAATAATGTATAGAGGAGACAACACATGTCATGGGGTGGCATCTGCATCTACCTCATATTGGAAGATGCTAATATTTGTAATCATTTTTTCATGATTATTCTACAACAAATTAGAGTTAATGGAGAAAACAAGGATTGGAAACCACCACATTTTTATTTGACCAAATGGACTAGAGAACTATTTCACTAGTTAAGTTAAATAAACAAGATTGAATACTTGAAAGTTTTAAGAAAAAGTTCATGAAGTTGCAATGGAGGTAGGAGAAGATCCATCCATGTGTTTTGAGGAGGTGCTCCCACACCTTCCTAAGGCCTTAGAAACCACATAGAAAGTAATCATTGTCAAAATCAAGGTAACAACAACACAATATAAATCATCATGTCAATCATGCATGGGTGGGAAGAACCAAAATCACAATATAAATCATCATGTCAATCATACAAATCAATTGCAATTAGAAATGAAATAACAACTCAAATACTTGTATATTCGATGGTTGTCCTCGTATGATATTCGTTTAACGCTGCTCCAATAGATCTCCTGTAGTGGTTGTTATAATAAAATAAATTAACAAACATTTTTATGACTAAATAATATATATATATATTTTTACAAAAACTTAAATTTTATATATATAAAAGGGCATGACCGAGGTCGCATAGTACAAAAGAGGGTGCTGGTAGAGGATACCAACAACAAAATTTCCATCAAAAGCTTACAAAAATGAGTCTAACATTGATCCTACTTCACTGATATCTAAGCTTTTGAATTCTATCTTAGAACTATCTTTTGGAAAGATTTATTTATGCCATTTTTACAAAATTTTGGAGTGCCTTACTGATCTTCTTAAGCTCGATCTTCCTCTTGTGGGGGCTCGAGAGCTACATTAAGATAAGGCATAATTGGGTCTGCCCTACTTCCTATCTCCTCATTCTAGCTTTGCACTGAAGAGTTGGATGGCTTGGCTTCCAGATTGGCTTCCATGCGCTCCCCTTGTCGTCTGAGGAATTCAACTTCATCTTGCAACTGATTTATTAAGGTGCGATGTTGAGCTAGTGTGTCCAGAGTGAAGGTGAGTGTGGAGCTATGAGAATCCATGCGTAATCCCAGTTGCTAGGTGGTGGAGAAGTTATCATCCACTAATTCATGCTCTGGTCTTTCACGAGCTGGGCGTTGTGCCATTTTTGCAACTAGACTGACTTTGAATACCCTCCTCCAATTACTAGTGCTTCCTTTGGCTCGGTCTGTTGGTTGTGGAGCTTGATTATCTTCCTGATTTAAAGGTCTTTTACTTTCAGCCGTGTTTATACCCAATGAAGTATTTACACCCCAGAAGTATGTACACTCTTCCACGCGGGGGATTGCAGAGGGGGGGTACCACCTCCGCGGGGTCCGGGGGCAAGCGGGCCCCCAGCGGGGGTTCGGGGGTGAAGCCCCTGAAGAAAAAATTGCCTTGTAAAAGTATATTGTAATTTCATTGTAAATCTGGACCGTTCATTATAAGGTCGCAGATCTAATGATAGAGATTATGTTAGGGTTTTTTGCCCTAGAAGGAAACCCTCTTTTATGAGGGAAATGTATTGCGGCTAAGTATGTTGGCGAGTATTGTATTCTGAGAGAGGAGACTGTGAGAGAAAGAAGAGAAAGTTACAGCGGGTTTTGCTGTAGGTTGTATCCCTTCATTTTGTTGGATAATAATAAAGAAAGGACCTGGCAATTTCTCTGGTGGACGTAGCCCACACTGGGTGAACCACATAAATCCGTGTCTCTCTTGTATTGTGTATCTTCTGTGTTTTATTTCCGCATTTGTTTTTATTTTATTGCTCCGCGGTCCTGTTTTTCTAACAACTGGTATCAGAGCGTAAGGTAACTCACAGGAAAAGAGGGTTCCTGGTTCGAGTGAGAGCAATGTCGGAAGATGGAAAGTTTAGGGTCGAGAAATTTAACGGCCAAAACTAACAGTTATGGAAGATGCAGATGGAAGATTATTTATATCAGAAGGATCTATTCCTACCATTGAGCGGAGTAGCAAAGAAGCCGATGACCATGAAGGACGAAGAATGGGAGATTCTTGACAGAAAGGCTCTAGGAACGATACGGCTGAGCCTAGTAGCGTCGGTGGCTTTCAATATCTCGAAAGAAAAGACAACAAAGGGTTTGATGGACGCGTTGGCCAAATTGTATGAAAAACCCTTGGCATTCAATAAGGTATTTCTAATGAAGAGATTATTTAATATGAAGATGTCGGAAGGTGGGTCTGTTGTAGATCATTTAAATGAATTTAATACAGTTACTAATCAACTAAGTTCTATAAAAGTGGACTTTGATGATGAGGTTAGGGATCTTCTAATCTTGTGCTCATTGCCAAAAATATGGAATGGCTTGGTCATGGCTGTAAGTAACTCTGTCTCTGGTTCAAATACTTTAAAATTTGATGATGTTGTTGGTGTTATCCTTAGTGAGGAAATGTGACGGAAAAGCACATGTGAGACATCAGGTAATGTGTTGAACATGG
>ML809016.1:142954-154442 GCA_009831015.1 Picea engelmannii
GCTGAAGTTGATGTTGTTGTCTTTAGTTTTACCTCAATTGTGGCTACACCTAGTGCTATCTCTGTCTACACTGTCTTTGTCTATGCTTCCTCTGTCTTCACCGTTGATGGAGCTTCCTCGGATGATTGTGTGTCTGTTGTTGTTGCTGTTGACCAAGCTACCTCTAGTACTGCCCCTGCTGCAGTCTTTGAAATTGCCTTTCTCCATGCTGCTTCCTGTGAGGCTGCTACTACTGGAGCAATGGAAAATTCTCAAGTTGCTTATGTGCTTTAGCTTCCCTTTCCAAATGAAATTCCAAGCTAACGGGTTCCGCTGTGGCTGACTGTGACAATGAATTAGGAGCCCGCTATCCAATTTACCTCTTATGGATATATGTTGGATGGATGTATGTCATGCAAACTCAGAATTTGAGTGACGTTCAAGCGTCAATGCAACATGTATTGCCAACATTCGCTTGCAATGAATCATGGCTGAAATCCTTTCAAAAGCCTTCACCTCAAGTGAAATTAAGGTGGAGGTGATGTTGCAGGATGCAGAGAAGGCGTGGAGCGACATGTACAATGGGTTCCCACGAAGGAGGATCACCTTGCGATCCAGGATATCCATATTGTCGTCCTGCTGCGTACAAGTTCCTATGAGCCAGAGGTTTCGCATGTAAAACGTCTCCCCAAGCATGACACTTGACTTACAACTTAATGAGTTCAACTGAAGCGCCACGTGGATAGTGGTGCCAGGTGGAGCGCTTATGGGAGAGGGTTGAGGCATTATGGGGGGCTAAGAAAAGGGGCCTTCCCAACACTTCCATAAGGCTGAGGCCCATTCCAATTGCTAGATTTCCTTGCTCATCCGCTATCCTATTATTTGTGTGTGGGACATGGTAGAAGGAGGAGTGAATGGTGGATAGGATTGCTCTGGTCCTTTCAATGATTCTTTTCAACTTTGTATTCTTTGGGTCTTTTCTTGTAACAAAATGCTGGATTATATTCTTGGAGTCCCCTATTACAATTATGTGGCTGAGTTGACGATCCTAGACTAGGAGAGCTCCTTGATACAACACATAAGCCTTTGCCATGTTGTTGGTGGTTACACCCAGATTCCAAGAGTAACATATCATTCTTTGTCGTCTAGGGCTGTACAAAACCCCTCTCACACCTGCCTCCCCTGGGTTTCCTTTTGATGCACCATCGAAAGAGAGAACATGACTGTCTTGAGCATTTAACCATTTTTTGAAATCTTGAAGGGAATATTGAAGCTGCCAGCATGATTTTTTTGGCAAAGTTAAGGGGAGGATGGGGGTAAATTTATTTTTGCCAACCATTTTTCTTCTTCTGCTGTCTGAGGATGAGAGGTACTCACCCAGTTGGCCGATCACATGGGCTATGACTAAGGGGGGGGGACTAGCTTCTCCTTAAAAATTCTTTTATTTCTTGCCAGCCATATTTGCGAGCACACATATTGATATTTGGTGGGGACACTTGTTTCTTTGTTGGTTTCCTACTTAAAACAAACAAACACAAGACTTTATGGCCAAAAATAATAATCAATAGATTGTACAAGTAATTACTTATAAATAATCTTCGTTGATTTTATTTACCTGTGTGTCGGTTTGAGTGTTGGAAGGTTGTGTTTCCCCCAAGATTTTTTTGCGTTCAACCATGCCTTGAAAGTCGTGCTTGAAAGTAACCTTCAGGTCTTTCTGTGTTGGAGATTCTTTGAACTCCATGCCCTGCAAATTTTCATAAGAAGANGTTTGAGTGTTGGAAGGTTGTGTTTCCCCCAAGATTTTTTTGCGTTCAACCATGCCTTGAAAGTCGTGCTTGAAAGTAACCTTCAGGTCTTTCTGTGTTGGAGATTCTTTGAACTCCATGCCCTGCAAATTTTCATAAGAAGATTAACTTTTCTTCTTCTCTGCAATTAAATTAAAATTGTTAACAATATATTATTTGGATACAATTGATTTTTTTATACTTACAATTCGTATGACCATTTTCGAGTAACCACTTGGGCCAAGTTTGTGTTGCCCTTGTTTTTCAATTATGGCCATGGTGGCTTTGGATGTGTCTGGGAGCCTATATTTAAAAGTTTCAAATACGTAAGTAGATGTCATAATGACGATAAAGCATCATAATTACATTATTAGAAGTGTCACATACCTTCCTGAGCCGGGTAGTGTCTTTCCTTCTTTTCATAGCATCTTCTCCTTTGCATCTTCTTGTAGGGCCTTCCAATCCCTCTCAGGAATCATTGGGGGATGATCATACTTAGGGTTCTTTTTCAAATGAACCCTATATTGGTCCCGCATATATTTTAAATATGCACCTGCTTTTGAGGAGACTCCAGATTTACTGAAGGAGCCCTCACTGAGCATGCCAACCAACTTGTTAATGAGCTCATATTTCAACTTGGAACTTTGTGAATTCCACCTTGTGTGTATGGTGGCCCCAAAGATATCCAATGTCAGGTCATTCATGCATTTATAAAATGTGTCATTTCCTGCAAAACGATATTATCATTAGTTTAAAATAATTGCACATTATACGTAAATTTCAATTAGATTGTACATAATAATTAAACCACATATTACATACCTGGAAGCTTTTCTATTTTCATAGGGATAAGCTCATCGTTTACCAAAGTGGTAACCTTTAGTGTTACCATGCTAGTGACATAGGAAGATTCAGGAAAACATACTTCAAAATGTGCAAAGCGTTGCTCTGCATCAACATCATCCCATGCACATTCTGGCATGTGCTCGTTAGGGTCGGGTGTAGTACTGACATTGACCCTACAGGGTGTAGCGGTCTGAGTGACTAGCGTGCCGCCATGATGCTGTGCTGGTGTAGAAACAACGCTGGTACCAACACCGGCCTCTGTAGCATGATTTTTGGGGATCAAAATCCTGCAAAAACTCTTGTAAAAATAAAGAGTTTTTTATAAAGGACATGTAAGAGTATAGAAATTAAAATCCAAAATAAATAAATGGGATAAATAAATATCTTGCTTACCTCATAGATTTTAATTTTGTTCATCAAGGCTTTAATTCTTTCCTTTATGTCTTGTGTTCGTGGCCAAATCTCAATCAAAGAAGCAAGTTCGATGTTTGATTTTCTCAGAAGCTTCTTTATTGTTTGGATTGGGTTGGGGGGGAAATTGTTTTTTTATCAATAATCTCTTCCTTTGTATAATCTATGGACTTCTCTAAGGATGTTTCCTTCCCCCTGTCACCCTAGGACAATGGTGTTGCCAACAAAGCAATGCTAATATAAGAATTAGAAAAAATTGAAGAAAATCAATTGTATGCAAAATAAAGTTACATAACATGATTTTAGTGGATGATTTACTTGTAAAAAACATAACATCAAAATATTTACAACTTTGAGGAGTGATCCTAATGTGGTAGCAAAGCAAGGATCGGTATTATCATTAAATGTCTTGCCACATGAGTTTTTAGTTCTAGTTTAGAGGATCATATTGAAGATAGTGTATGTTTCTTGTCTCTATTAGATGTTTCATGTCTCTATTAGTAAACGATGATCATAAGATATTGGATTCATTGCTTATAGGTTGGGTAAAATAGTATACATACTACCCTCATAATAACAATGTCTGTATCTACTTTATTGAAATTGTAAGCAATCAACAACTCTTCCTCTATATCTATTGATTTTATTGCATGTACGAATACACGGTTTCATTCATGCCCCTCAAATACACAATTGGGTTGCTTATTTGTGGTCGCGGGTCGTGTACTATTTATAAACCCCACAATATTCCCCACTGCTTTTGGCCTTCCGTCAATATACATAAATGCTCCTTTATTTTGATCATTGTCTTTTAGTTGTATATAATTTGCATCCATGCCATATCTTCACATAATTTTTTTGTATTGGACTAGTCGTATCCAATATTTTTAGGCGTAACAGGGTCCCACATACTCCATCAATTCAGTTATTCTGTCGTAATAGACCTTTATTCCATCCATGGAAAATATCCCCAAACCATGTAATGATGATAGAGCAATGCGGTATCTCCTTTCGTTGACACAAAAATCAATGTTTATTTGAGGAAGATCCTCTGGTACCTATCATTTCACTAGATGGTTGTACCTCAAGGGCACCTCGATGTCATCTATGCTCTCATCATCATAAGAATATGACCCCCCTTTATCAAGAAATAATTCCATGCGTCTATGAAATTTTCTTATGATCTTCTCACCTCTAGTTGATCTCCGCCTGTTAGACCTACTAGATGTCCCACTTTTCTCTATTCTAGTTGAACTTCCCTCACTCGATGAAGATAGATCTGACAAATACATGTTTGGTTGTACGTCCTATAATAGTCCATCAAATGAGAGAAACAATTAGTGAGTGTCATAAGGGCTGTGATGAAACATCTTGAGGAAATCGCAAGAACATAATAATACAACTTACAAGTGACATAAACAACTCTGTGATGTAATAATATTGAACCTCCAATATTATCTAGTGTTTTTTGTTTTTCGTTTTTTAGGGAAATAATAAACTATTACAACAACAACAACAAGTTCCAGTTTTCAAACAGGTTATTCATTGTTACAACAACATGCAAGGACATCATCAACAACACCAAATATTATTTATATTCAGTCCACAACATTCCACTAGTCATTTCCACCATTATTACCACCATGTATAACCTCCATACAACATGCATGGAGAACATGTGTAGAACACCAATAATTAACCTCCATTCCTATAATAAACTCTACAAATATTTGTAATAAATAAGTTCATGATACATGTTGTGGTTTGGAAGAAGTTCATGCAGAGTTTCCTTTCTATGTGCCTAAATGACCACCATATAATAGGCTTGTGCATCTTTAATGAGTGTAAGGCATCTTGATGTGTCAGACTCATTAGAAAGGCACAATCCTCTCATATGGTGGTCATTTAAGCACATAGAAAGGCATCTCTGCATACTTGCCTTTCTATGTGCCTAAATGACCACCATATAAGAGGATTGTGCCTCTTTAATGAGTGTGACACGTCAATATGCCTCACACTCAATAGAGAGGCACAATCCTCATATATTGTGGTCATTTAGAAACATAGAAAGGTAACTTTGCTTACAGGCCTATGGGCAGAGTTGCCATGTGGCAACTACATGGAAACTCTACCCACATGCCCGTGAGTAGAGTTGTAGCATCTACAAATTTGCCCATAATCTTGTGGCAACTTTGCCTTTTCATTTCAAGGTTGTAACCACATAGTTAATCGTGTCTTTATCCTATTGTTTCAATGTTGTTAGCACATAGGTAACACATTTTTGCTCATGTTTTTCCATCTATTTTCTTCCTTTTTTTTGTCATTTTCTACATTTTTATCACAAGAATGAAAATTCCTATGTGACATATTATGTCTTAGGTTAGTCAACCACACTACGCAAAAAAAATATCATGAATTAAACCTACTCATTTGCCACATAAGTGATTTTTTATCAGAGAAGTCCATACCACAATCTCTATCAATGGAACCTCAATTTTCAAGTTTAGTTTTTCAAAATTCATTATTTTGCTTCTACATCATGGTTCCTTGTGGTCTAAAATACATAGAAATCTACGAGGAATCCAATTTTATTAACCTCTTTTGCAAAGTAAATGTAGAAACAACAATGCTAAAAGATCCAAATCATGATGGAGCAACTTGTCAAAAGACAACAAAACAAGTTTTAAATTAAAATGTAGCATATAACGACCTATTGAGGAAAACGTATGAGGAACCTTACTCAAGCATTTTCAGATCTTGTTGGGCTAAGGCAAGATGGTTGGGAATGTTACCCAGAGTTTATAGCCTAAAAATAAAAGAAACAATCACTTAATCCGCAAGTATTAAGTACGAGGGAGCAAGGATGGTTTTTTATATATTATATGTAATTGTGCAAAAGAAACAAACTTAAACAGAAATTACATGAGTATGTACATGGAGATAAAAACAAAATATGAACCAAATCATCAAAATACATATGTGAGATTGAAATCAAAAGTCTGATTTTTATATTGATTTCATTATGAGATACAAACCTGAATTCTCTTTACAAACCCGTGGGAGGGTAGGGACCAAAGTCAAATTTAGAAGCCTCTGATGGGAACCATAAAAAAAGACTCTGACAAAAAAAGAAAACCGAAGCTAAAGATATGAATCAGATTGCCACAAAATGCTCTCACTCGACTCTGCAAAATACTCTTTATAAGTCATGAAATTTAATTCATAAACATACAAGAATGCACAAATTGTCAAAGATAAATCATACACCTTTAAAACAAGCTGTTGAAATATATGATTCAGTTTTGAATCCTGCTGCCTTCAATAAGACCCTATTGTCATCAAGATGGTTAAGCCTTCTAGTAAACTCAGAATGAATGGAAAATGAAAATATCTCACTAGTATAGAGCAAACCTTATGGTTGAAGTTCTCTTTCTATTCTCTCCTCCTTGTCTCTTCATTTGATTGAGATTTTATTCCTTCTCAATAAGTTATGGTAGTTCAACTACCCTTATTTAGTTAAGCTTAATTAGCTTAACTAATTAGTTGAGACAAATAAAAAATAATATATATAAATAAGGGTCTAATTAAATAATAACTAAATAGGTGGGACCCCATGTGACTCCCGTTTCTATTTCTTTTAATAGTCATCAAAACATGAAGTATAAAACCCCAAATTTTTGATTCAAACATCCTCCTTGTAACTCCCATTCTCATATTCATGATCAAATATTTTAATATCAACAAAATATAACATGACTATATCCAAAAAAATGTCATTATATCCATGTTGTCCAAAACACTGTCTAAACATGTATTTTCTGTCCAAAACATTGTCAAAATAAAAAAGATTGTCCTCAATAGAAAATAACATTAATCAACATTAAAAACCATATTTACTATGAGAGGCATTTGGCCTCTTTCCACAGTTGCCCTCTTTCGATCTCTCTGTTGCAACCTTAGGGTGGTTGGAATCTTGAGGATGGGCCTCGCTGATGACATGGGAACAATCATCTTTGAGACAAAGACGAGAAGACACAGATCCCGAGGAATATTTGGATGACTTGGAGGGAGTGACCACTCCTTTTCATTTATCTGGAGCTGGCTTGGGAACATCCAATTTTAGCCTTTTACTTGCACGGGAGGACTGCACTAGCGAGACAACATGATTAGCTTGGGTATTTGGATTTATTTGCGGTGGAGGAGGGGGTAATGGAAAAGACACAATAGGCCAACCATGGTGATGAGGAGTAGGCTGATGGATTATGTCTTGCCAACCATCATTGGTAGGTGGTTCTGGCTGCATAGAACGTGAGGGGGAACACGAATACTATTTTTTTTTTGATGTGGTTGGAAGGGAGGCCTCTCAGGTCAGGGCTGGATAATCCCATGGCCAACTAGGTTGAAGAACCCAACTTGAAAGAGCTGATTTAGTTCCTGTGGATCAACATCAAAATGTATCGAAAACCATGACCTTCTATGGCCCCTTTGCCAATTTCCTCTGCCTTTATTAGCACCTCTGCCATTGTTGCCTTTGCTAAAGAAACTCATCCTGAAGCAATATTCCAAACATGTTATGAAAAAATCTTAACAATCCATGCATCAATACTCTAACTAAATAAAATCAAAATCTTGGCTCTATTATTCACCATAGAAGCACATGCAATCCATCCATCAACATCTTAAAACTCAACAATCAATTTCCATTTGAATAGGGAATGGTAGGGCTATTGGGAAGATGAGGAGATTATAATGAGTGAAAAATTGTAGCATGGATGGAAAGCGACCAACGAATATTGTTCAAGCAAATGTAGAAGTAACATAAAATGTATCCATATCCAAACTTCCCACACCAGTCATCAGCTTAGTATTTTCTTTTGTTATTAATCCTTTCTCTTTTCAAAAAAACAAAATTCATAATAATAGAACATGGAATGTTTAAAATCTATTTGGGAAGACGAGGGGCATATAATGAGCGAAAAGTGGGATAATGAAAGGGAAAAAAATGATTACTGTTCTATTATATGCAATAGTATCTATTGAAAATCGTCATCACCATTAATTGCCAAACTTTTCTCTGTTAAGAAATCAAATCCATGACACAATAGTTTTTAAAGCACCCAATATAAAACCCCAGGAACATCCGGGGCTATCAAACTTTACAACTTCAATTTCCCCTTCCTTTTCTTTTATTAGTAGAGCCTTTATAAGAGACTGTTAACAGAGTAACAAAATAGTTAAAAATAGACTACACCCAGTGTGCATGGGAGGTTGAGAACACACATAAATCCATCGACCTTTCACTATACAATGCTTGTATCACAAACTTCAATGATTGCTGTGTAACAGACTGGGTTGAAAACCTCATATGAACTGGTGCTCATCGTTTATTTTAACATCATATAGTTTTCAAAATCGACCAAACCCCCATGGATAAATAACAAGTGAGACAAGACTTAACGCAAATAACCAATCTTCCCATTGTCGGGTTAATCACTTATAACATACATCAAGACCAGAGTTCGAATCTCTTAATTTTCCACACATCAATGAAAGAACCGAGGTCTGGACGAATGCAAAGGCGAAACCTTCACAAGGGGTTTGTAAAAACCATTTAACCATCTCTTATCACAACAGACTTTCCATAGACCTCTCCACAGACTTCTCATGGTGGCCACAAGGAAAAAACGCCCATATATTCACAAACAGTTGAAAGGTAATTTTAAGGAGCTACAAGTCTTCCAAAGACTAGGTACTGGTGTTAAGCAAAACAACTGTTCTTTTGTTTCACAGAGAAAAATAAAGCCTTGATTTTTAATGACCAGAGATGAGTGAAACCAAAAAACTATTTGCCAACAGTCATAGCAACATAAGAAACACTCATTCTGGGCATAATGTAATCACATAATCCAAACAGAAAGGAGTTTCAAACACTATTCTCAACTTGAAAAATTTAAATGCCAATAGGGAGGAACCTCCACTTAAATGCAATTTTCACAGTCGTGATACCCATATACATCCATTTACACGTTGGAAAGAAAACACAGTCTATAAGAAAATCTAGGAGCCAACATCATGATTTTATTCGGAACGGAGCTACATTTCATGAATGGAGAGGTAAGAGCCATCATACCTGTAAGGAGAATGCCAGAAAACCAACAAGGACCACTATTCTTTCCAAGGCCGAGCAAAATGGAGGCAGCACCAGCCAAAGCAACCAACACAAATGTGAACCAAGTGAGGGTGGCGACCTCGAGGTAGGGTTAGAGCGACATGCAGTAATTGCACGTCATTTCTCACATTAATTACATCAACTATAGCCAAGTACGAGCACACCCAATACCTTCAACACATAGTCCACTATGTGTGCCACATAATATTTCAATACAAAAATCAAATTTTCCTCTTTTCATTAAGCTCATAAGTTTTATATGAATATTCGACACTTAAAACCAAATACATCTCATGTCCCACATTCTTTGCTAGGGAAGAATTGCCACCATATAAAACTTAACAATTGTCCATGATAATAACAAGAATATCATAAGTGCAATATTCCATAACTATATATGGCCCGTGCTTGGAGTTTGAACTAACAAGTCAAAATATATTTGTAACAAGAATAAACCAAGATACTTATTAAAACCCACATTTTCCATTTTCATTTTTTTTCAAATTAAATTTCCAACACAACCATCATTCATCCAGAAAGTGATTTCAAATTTCAAACTGTAGAGTCATCTTTGCAAGGTAGTCACGAGCGCAATACAAAAAAAGCACCTTCATTATTATTCAAATAACGGGGTTCCACCTATTTAGTATATATATAAGTAATAAGGCATTGCAACCCATTTGTAGGAAGGGATTCCATGTTGTGCTTTTGGGCGTCAACAAACTAATGACTCCACAAGGAAATCTGTTCCCAACAGATTTAGAACTCAGAATGTTTGGTCTCGCAGACCAATAGAGGTAATAAAAAACTGTTGAAAAGAATAGTTATGCAACATGGAGAAAAAATGGTTTAAGGGAAATAATGAGATGAGATTTCGGGGAATAAATTATGGAAAGTGATATGTATGAGGGGATTTGGTCCTATATGCATAACAATCGAAGAAGATGTAACAAATAATGATTTTTAGACTTTCAAGGAGAATGCTTCTGATATGCTCTTGAATCTCAGGATGGAGGGAAGAAAGAGATAGCAGAAACAAGGAAAAAGAAAAAACCACTTATACCATAACAATATTGGAAGAAAACAACTATTTCAACGATGTCAGAAAGGAGGAAATCATGACAGCTGTGTGTATATTATTTTTCATCGATCAACAATACTTACAGAATGACATTGTTATGTCAAAACTGATCCAAAATTTATTTCTGATGACTACGAGAAACAAACAACATAAAAAAAAACTCAACAAACCAAAGTAAAAGGAAAGCGGTAAGACAAAAGACTATATCCAACAGTCATGTTTACACAAGCATTACTGATCAAGCTGGTTCCACATAATGTTTCAGGTGGGAACCATTAATACTGTAAGAGAACAATCACTCCTCCAAATCTTTTAGAAGGTATGAGTTTGTGCCCAGGATAAAAGCGATTTTGAAATGACCTAGCCATAATTTTTGGAACTTAGAATGTCTCCCTCTTTCAACATGGGCTGGGTCCCATAGTAGGACTTTATCATTAATCTTGAATTCATCAGCCTTTGCTCGCTTGTTAAAATACCTTTTCACTCTTTGCTGCCTTCCTTTTAGGTTCTCCAAGGAAAAATTTCTTTGTTCTTCTAGGGCCAACAATGCATTTATCCTTTCGGGAACATTAGAAGAATTTAATTCTTCAGTCTTTAACATCAGCCGTAAGGAGAAAATCTCTAATTCAGTAGGCAGAATAGCATCTTGGCCATATACAAGCTGAAAGGGAGTAAAACCTATACTTGCTTTGGTGGTTGTGCGGTTTTCCCATAGAGCATAAGTGAGAAGCATGTGCCATTGTTTGCTATTACTTTATCTACTATGATCTTACTTTACTGTCATACATTGACCCAGGTTCAGATTTAACAAGCTTCCAACAAAAGCCCTCTAAAACTATCGACCCTCTTGGTAAACTAGAAGGCAACGCAATACATAGGGTGCACTGCGTAGTCTCACCCGAGATAGTTCTATGGGTGGCTGCAATACTTATATGCTTGAAGCTTATGAATAAGTGGGGATCTGTGATTATACCCTGTGATCTTCATTTATTTAGTCTAACATCCAGCTTAATCAGTTACTCTTACTCATGCATGTGAAATATAAGATCTAACTACTTCCTTCATTCATTTATCTAACAATTGATCATTAATGAATAAAGGAGATGCATAACATTCGGTCACATAACACATATTCTACCGTGGTTCACCACCTCTTGGGCTACGCCCACAAAGATTTGTCTCTCAAGCTCTTTTATTATGTTTCAACAATATATC
>ML809016.1:166005-184860 GCA_009831015.1 Picea engelmannii
CAACCTTAATCAACAATTACAGGTGTCGAAGTTGAACGTGGTAGAAACCACTTGATTACCGGTCATCAATGGATACTGTTAACAAGTGCGAGGGAAATCACCATTGATGTCAATGACCCCCAAGGTACTCTATATAATCCAACAAAAGTGAATTAATGAGATGAAGTCGAACACTCGATGGAATCTTCCAATCAAGGGTCAATGATTTGAACCCAATGTTGAAAACGAGGAAACCTGCTATTGAGACATGCATGTTCCAAGGTATTAAATGATTTCTAGGTCTAATTCTCGGATAATGAGCTTAATTCGACAGGAAAAGACTCGTCGTAGGAGGGAATTAATGTATCCCCAATCAATGACACAAAATATATAACATATTTGAAGTGGATTAGAGTATAAAGTGATTTAGAACCGACTTAGGGAAGACCGACATGGTAAGAGTTTGAGGACTGTAGATGGCCAACTCGATAGAAGGCTTGTTTAGGTTGAACTTCTCTTGAACATATGAATGACATGACAATTATCTTGGCAGCATTGACTCAAGGAGGACCCAACATATAGACTTGTGGATGATCAAATGAGAGACAAATGGATTTCTCAACCCAGATACAATAATGAAGAGGGGTGTCATGTTCAAGAGTGACTTACTGCCACTAACACAGATATAGATAGACATTTCTTCCCAATTCCCCCCCACCATTTCTGGCGAGTACCTCTTTATTTTTACACAAGCTTGAGGAGGATAACATATGCTTGAAATGTAAGCTCACCCTTCGGATGAGTCCCTCAGAATATATTTAACGAACCCTAGGAAGGAGTGGTTCAGTCCCATATGAGCCTTTCGATGGTTGTTTTACGAGTCCAAAGAAAGAAAACTCAAGGGGTTTTCATGTTTAGAGAGTCTGAAAAATACTTAAAGAAAACTACAGAATGTCCTTTTTTGTAAATTAGTCTGACGAGACCAAAAAAGAGATAATCTACCGCTCATCAGACGTTTTCTTCAAATACTTTTACGAGCGTGAAAAGAACAAGGTTGCTCGGCTATCTTTTCATGTTTAGGGAGTTTGAAAAGAGCTTAAACATGACTCCAAGGGAGTTCCTTTTTTGTATTACCATTAGGAGTTCGAAAAAGTGATAAAAGTTTACTCGATTACATTCTCATAGTTTTACGAGCGTGAGAAAGAATAAAGACCATGCTCGAAGTTTTTTACTGAAAAAACCCAAAATCATATATACATCATATGAGTTTGCAAAAACATGCAAAAATGACCAAAAATGGGGTGATCCATATCAAAATTCCAATCGCCATATCCCTATCCTGCAATATTGACACCTTGAAAAGTTCATTAGGTTTTTGACATAGGTGGAAATATTTAAAAAATAATTTAATTTTAAGTTAAAATGGTAAAAATAGGTTAAATAGGTCAAAAAAAGTTCATTTTACCATTTCATTTGTATTTTCACCAAACTAGTGCCCAAAACCCTCTTTTTCCTCTGATCTTCAAGTGATGATTCTGGAGTGCTCTGTGGACGATTTCTCGAGCCGTTTCCGTGAGGTAGGTGCTCTTCCTCCTCTCTCTCTTTCTATAGCAAAAATTTTCAGTTTTAATGGTTAAATTTTGAGTTTATGGGCGAATTTCAAAGGGATAGAGCGCCTCCATATCGAGAACTTTTGGGTGCGACAACGCCACACTTTGGTCATCTTGGCCCCTGCGATGACCACAACTCAAAAAATAAAAAGAGAGAAAGAACTAGGGAAACCTCTAATTTTGGATTTTTGATGAACTAATTCATCTTTTATTGTTGTTTGGCAGACTTTCCACAGTTCATCATGCTCGAATGGCGAGAAAGAGAGCATGAAGAGGAAGATTACATTGCAGGGAATGATCTTAACACCATCATGGCACTCAGGGAGTGCGGCTTGCTGAAGTTCTTCAAAGTGCAGGGCATGAGATCCCAATTAATTCTATTGGAGCACTTAGTCCGAATGTGGGATGTAAATGAACAAGCTTTTCATGTCGGGTTATATACACTCACTCTAGAGATTGATGACATTTACTTCTTGATTGGATTATCTCATTGTGGATCTAGAGCATCACTATCGGGAAGCAAAAGAGGAGGCGAACCAATGGATTATTATGTAGCACATCACTGCGCAACTGGTACAAAGAAACATAGTGGCAAGGTTGCCATAAAAGATGTTCAAGACTTATCTTTGAGAACTATCATCTATACCATTACTTGTGTGGTAGAGAATGTGACTCCTCACATTGCTTTGCAGAGCCATTCTCAGTATGCTATCAAGTGCATGGAGCCCAAAGTTTTTAACTAGTGTGAGGGCCTCCTTAAAAATATGAAGAAACAATTAACAAAGTGCAGGACCGGTTGACTGAAATAATTTGGATATGCATCGATTTTGGTATCCTTTTTCCTAGAGAGGGTCCCAGTTTTGTGCCTACAACATGTGGATTGGGGTGTACCCGCTCCACAGGATCCTCAGATGAAGAGGTGGGTAGACTTGATGGCACACCATGTTGGGGTGCCAACCGTTACATATGGTCCTATCTTCTTTGAGTGGGTGAGAGGTCAACTGATTATGGTTGAGGATTATGCTTATGCTGGGACCGACTTCCATGATGATCCTGATTTGGATCTACCCAAGGGTTTACAATGGGGGGACTTAGGTAAAAAGGACTTTTTCATTGTAAATTGTTTTTGGTATTTTAATTATGAAATTTTTATGTTATATGTTCGAGACTAATCAAGAGCTCTCAAAATGAAGATGTGGCACCCTTTAGGCCTCCAGGATCATCTTTGATCTATATACATGGGGAGATAGGCACAGTGGAAGGTCAAGGAGTAGCAGCTAAGGATCTCGAGGAGATCGAACACAACCTCGAGGGCTTGACCATGGATATCCTCGAATTTACTGTGGATGAGTTACCTTGATGCTACCAACGCCATATTGTTGGCGTTTCAACATCTGTTGGCCGACTTCTCCGTTGTGTAGCACGGGTAGTGGTTTGTTATCACGAGAAACATCCATGATGTATATATATCTGAAGCCATGTGCTTCAACATTTTTGTCTCATGGCACATTTTTTTGTAACTTTTGACGTTATAATACAAAACTTCTACCCACTTACTTGTCTTTATATGTGTGTGTTGGATTTATAAATGGCGCAAATGTCTGTCTAAAAAATAATTGGCTAATGCATCTGTTAATGTGTTTAGATATCGAGGAATGTGTTGATATTCAATGTAATAAAAATTTCTTTGCAAGAGGCAAATTCTCAAATATACCCGTAATAGTGTAGGACTTCGGATGGAATAAACATTGTTGAATTGCAACACCACGAGTTGAGAATCAAGACGTATAATTAGATGACGGATGCCAAATGAAATGGCGTTAGTTAATAACTCAATAACCTCATTGTATTCCGTAATGTTATTAGTTGCACGACCAAGAAAAATACCGTGTAGACTAATCAACTTGTTCGTAGGTGCATAGATTTCCCATGCAACAGACGCTAGATTTTGAGTACTGCGACTAGCACCATCAACAAAGCCAATATAGGGTAGTGAGAATGCCGAAATCTAGAAACCAAGCACAAGGCTAGGTAAGCAGTTTGAGGGCAGAAAAAGAAACGACAAAAAACACACTAGAGTATGATACATTAAAGTACAATGCACTCACGCAAAAACACTTTAAGCACAATACTTCTTTAGGTAAAGCCCATTTCTAGGTTCACCCAAAGGAATTCCATCGTAATCAACCAACTTGTAATCCCCTTTCTTGAATACTCATTTAAGGATATAAGCGCCATGCCGCATGGGCTCGAATTTACTTGCCCCCAACAAATCATGATCTTGGTCATACAGAAGAACCAAATCGCCCTTAGAAAAAACACGAGGCTTAACATGCTTGTCGTATTGAGCCTTGACGTGTTTCTTCTGGGTTTCTATTACTAACACAACATCACAACGAGTCTTGTCTAATTTCATTAAATACAAGAGATGTTCTTCTTTGACTGTGGTGTTGCGGAGAAGTTTGACAACTAGCTTCAGAGACAAAATTTCACATTCAATCGGCAAAACAACTTCGATATCATACACTAACTAGAACGGTGTGAACCCCATAGAAGATTTGACTAACGTCCGATAGGCCCATAATGCTGAAAAAAGCATTGTGTTCCAGCTAGACTTATGAATCCCTACCATCTGTCGAAGTATAGTGGTTAAAACTTTGTTGATTGCTTCAACTTGGCCATTGGCTTGTGGATAATAAGCGGTTGAGTTTTCATGCTGTAAACCCAACTTATCGGTAAGCTCATACATCATAAAATTGCGAAAATGAGTACCATGATCAGTGACAATGGCTTGAGGGACACCAAACCTAGTGATGATATGATTGAATATGAATAGTGTTGTAGTTGTCTCAGTGTTATCAAATGTAGGCATCGCCTCGACCCATTTAGTGAAATAATCCACAGCTACAATGATGTATCCATGCCCCCCGAACGAATGAGGGTTACATGTCATGAAGTCAATGCCCCATTTAGCGAATGGACCAACGAAAACTACAGGATAGAGAGGAGCAGGGTGAGATTGAATATTATTATTATACGTTTGACAAGCGTGGCATTTATGGACTGCGAGAATGCAATCCTTAAAAAGAGAAGGCCATAAGTAACCAGCTCGTAGGATATTTTGGGCAATGACATACCCAGACATATGATCGCCACATGCTCCATAATGATAGTCATTTAGTGCTTTCTCAGTTTCATCATATGTCAGACATCGTCAAAAAACAGAGTGAATACCACGAAGGTAAAGGGTATCACCAAGACTAATATATTGATGTGCTTGATACCTAATACAACAATGATCTACACGAGATATATCAAGCCAAAAAGTTTGGGTTTGGAGATAAATGATAATGTATCCATACCAAATATCATCTAAACTGATCCGAAAGAGAGATTCATCAGGAAAAGAATCGTCTGCCACATTTTATGTATCAACGGAGGGAAGGTCACATATCAAATCAACAAAAACCAAAGATTTCTTTGACCTGGATTTCTCAAACTCCAAATCAAACTGCTGGAGAATCACTATCCATTTGGAGTATTTTCTCCCTAGAAATTGTCGTGTAAGAATATGTTGCATAGGGTTGCAATCTGAAATAATTGTGGTTTTGCGCAATAAGATATAGTGACGAAAACGTTGGACAACTTGAATAGTCGCCAAGGCCAATTTCTCCACATGCATGTATTTGATTATGGTAGTCGTAAGACTTTGAATTAAATAGTAAATGACATGTTCATCGTGCGAATCATCCTCTTGGACCAGAACCATGGAAATGGTATGATCCAAAGAGACCAAATATAATAAATAATCTCGACTATAATCGAGGGGAAATAATAGAGGTGTACGGGTTAAGGCAAGTTTCAAAGCTTCAAAGGCTTTCTTGGCAATGCCATCCCATACAAAATCATGACCCTTCTTAAGAAGTCAAGTGAAATCCTTCGTTAGTTCGACATAATTGGGAATGAATCATTGTAGAAATTTTGCTTTCCTTTGCAAAACTTGGAGTTGGCGTAATGTAGAAGGAGGAGGCAAATTGATAATAGCTTCAACCTTCAAAGGATCCACCTTAATCTCATGCGTGCAAACAATAAAACCTAGAAGTCTTCCAGACTCCACACAAAAAACACATTTATGTGGATTCAATCGTATGTAGTAATATCGACATTGGAGGAAAATGGCTCGTAAGTGTGTCAGATGATCTTGACGACGCATGGAATGCACCGGTAAATCATCGAGGTAAGGTTGTACAATATGCTTAATATCATGAAAGGCATAAGACATAGCGCATTGAAAAGTCGCACCAACATTATTGATACCGAAAGGAAGTTTACGATACGTGAAGGTACCCTAAGGGAAAATAAAAGCGGTCTTATGTTGATCCATGGGTAAAATATTGATTTGATTATAGCCAGAAAATCCATCCATCAAAGAGAAGATTTCACTCTCAGCACAATCGTCAACGATTTGGTTGACGAAAGGGGTTGAATAATTATCTTTAGGACAAGCCTTGTTAGTATCCCTATAATCAACACAAACATAGATCGTTCCTTGTTTCTTCGTGACCAAAATAAGATTAGATACCCAATCAGTCAATGCTACAGGGTAGACAAAACCATCTTTAAGAAGTTTTTCAACTTCGAGTTTGATTGCAATGGCTTTTCGTGGATGAACTGGGCGAAGTCGTTGTCAAACGGGTTTAGCGTCAGGGTATGTCTTAATTTCATGTACAATGATATCTGGGTCAATTCCAGGCATCTCTTCGTAACTCCATGCAAAAACGTCACATAATTCTTTGAAAAGGGCCTTGTAAGTTTGGATCTCATCAGGAGAACATGAGGAACCTATGTGAACATTTTCCACAATTCTAGGCTTAATTGAAATATCTAGAGGGATGGTGGGTGAAATATTTCCCAATTTCCCTTCATACAAAACATCACGTGTTGGTTCAGAAACTGGGGGGAAATTAATAACTGTAGACGAATTCGAAATCCGTCGGTAAATCTTGATAGTCTCAGGTTCGAGAAAGAGAATAGAATGATGATGTCCATCATCCCATGGTGTGTCTTCCAGATACATAACTTCCATGATCATTTCATCAGTTGGAAATATTGTGTGAAATGGATCAGGAGACATATCAAAGAGAGAATGAGGAGAAGGAGTTGTCGATTGAATAACTTGATAAGCCAATTCCACTGGACTTAGTGGCATTTAGTTGCCATAACGAATACATTATTCCAAGCTAGGTACTATCCAAGGGTCATATGACTCAGGGATTTCACCAACACTGGTCGAAATCATGTTAATAGAAGCGACAATAGGAGGAGGAACATCGGGTGGCAGAATGGGAAAAGTTCCCATTAACGATGAATATTTTAAAAGACCCACACTGACATTCTCATAACCAGGAGGTGTTTTCACTATGAAAGGGACATTACTAGTGCACGAATCAGAACTAAAAAAAGCGAGTTGATCTACTGTAACAACTTTACCTTGGTGAGGGAATCATATCACATGGAAAAGGGTAGAAAAAACTTCTCGCATAGAATCGATCCAACTAAGTCCAAGTAAGAGGTTGTAATCGAGAGGTGCATCAAACACTTCAACCTCAACAATAACTACTTTTCCTTATAACGCAATAGATAACACAGGAAGAACACCATAAGGTTTAAACCCTGTACCATTAAAATATTTTAACGTGTTGTGTGACTCTGTAAGGGCGGGAGAGCCAATGGATTTGCAACAAGTGACGGACATGACGCAAGTCGAAGCTCCTTCATCAACAAATGTTCGACAAATATTCTCATTTTCTACAATTACTTGTATTTGAAAAGCTAATTAATGAGGAAGTCTTGGAATGTGATCTTCCAAGTCAAAGATTATCAAATTCATATCAGTAGGATTGATTCCACCAATAACCTTTAACAATGCCTTTCGTTGAGTAGGACAACTTTGAAGGATTTCGAGAGTCGACATCGCAGAAGGTGCCTGTGCAAGATCTTCTAGAATACTGTAGTTTTGAGTGGCATGTGGATGTGGGTTAAATAATGACTTACGAACGATGCCCTTAGGAGGCGGACTGTTGGTTTTATCGATTCCCTTCTCGGGTAATCTGAGTTATTGACCCAGGGTTCATGTCATTCGGGTTTTAACAAAGCCTCTAACTATCGGCCCTTCTGGTAAACCAGAAGGCAACACAACGCTCGGAAGGTACTGAGCAGTCTCACCCGAGATAACTAAAGATGGGTGACTGTAAGACTCAGGTGTTTACAGTCTAGGACAGAGTAGGGGATAAAGGGTTTCTTGATTAAGGTCCTGTTCTGTGAACTGTTACTGTAATCTACTTGTTCTTAGGAATCACATGCATACAACTCAAAATATAAACAGATTCTAATAATGCATCTGGTTATTCCTCAATCTTAATCATCTATTGCTGAAAGAAGTTAAAGATAAGAAAACATTCAACACATTACACATATATTACTATGATTCACCCCTCCTGGGCTATGTCCACAAAGATATGGCTCTTGGCTCTTTTATTATATTAGTTCTTGATTTCCTTGCGCCACGCGCTTACAGTTCTCTGCAAAAGTGGGTAAGATCTATGCGAGGCGAACTAGATTGCACCATGCTCCACAGCCTACGGTCTAATCCTCAGATCTACCTTCCCTCATATATTTCTTGCTCAACAACTTACAAAAATTGGCTCATACAATTCAAAAACCTTCACGTATCGCCGACAGCAATACCCAGAAAAATCACTCAATAACAATCGCAATCCTCACAAAAACTAACATAGAATCAACAATGACAACAACAACCAACAATAGCCAACCTATCTGATACTTTCATATCTATATTTATACATTTCAGGCTCTTCAGCCACTTACATAATATTACCAAAACCCTAACCCTTCTTCCGCTAGGTTTTTCTCTCATGTGCATGTTGTTCTTCCTCCAACTGTCGCTTTCCTCTGTGCACGCTTTCTTGCATTCGCGCGTGCTAATCCTTTGCCAGTTGTCACTTTAGTTTCTTGCACGCTTTCTTTTCCATGATCTTCCTTCTTTCCACTTCGGCTTGGTGCCATCAGGCCCCCAACACTGACATGTGACTCATCCCGAGTCACCTAATTGTGCTGTGCTTCATTGATCTCCCTAGTGATCGTCTGGAACATCTCTTGCAGTTCTGCTGCTTTTGTCAGTGCCTGCGCGGTTTTCTCCTTGATAATATTGACTGTTTGTGCTGCTACTTCTTCACTTATTAGTATGGCACATTCCAGCTAAGTCCTTGCTGACTGTGTTCTGGATTCTTCTACCTGCTCCAATACTGCTGCTATCCATTCCTGTAATGGTTCTATTTGAGCTTGATGCTCCTGTTTCTGTGTTTTCACAGTGAGAAGTTCTAATTGCAAATTATTTAATTCCTGTGTCCCCTTGACCCATTCTGGGATTGGGATGGTTTTCTGTTGCTGCTTGAATTCTTGGATCATTGCATTGATCCTTTCCTCCTCCTTGTCCCATTGTTAGACCTGTGGGTCCTCTTCCAACTTTGTCCAGAGTTGCGCTGCTTTATCCAGCAAGTCGGCTGCTGTGCTGACCTGTTTTTCCAGCTCCTGTAGTTGCACTGTTGCTTCCTGCTTCCTCTGCTCCTTTACTGCTGGTGGAGTGGTTGGTCTAATCTATCCACGAAGAGTCTCGATCTCCTTTTGGTATTGATCAATTGCCTATGCAATCTGAACGATCTTTGCTACCGCTGGGAGTTCACTTCCTTACGCAGTAGTTGGAAGTTTCCTAAAAATGTCTTCAACCCTGCGTTCCAACTCATTCCTGCATTCCTTTTCCTCCTGTGTTTTAGATTTTGCCTATGTGCAAACTGTTTCCAGTGTTTTCTGCTTCTTTGTTGCTTGTTGTAGCTCGACCTTGTTTTTATGTGATCGATATTGTATCTCATGGTTGACGCTAACCTACAATTGGTATAGGGCCTTTGCTGGCATCCGTGTTAGTACTAATTGGATCTGATCCAAATCCTTTAGTGGTGTCTGTCCCACAATCTTGTCCATTCGTAGCATGCTCGGCTTTATGTAAATCGTGGAATGTGGTTTCATAAGAATTGATTCGTGTTCTCCTACTTCCATTTTTTCTGTGGTCCATGCGCTCGATGGCTCTATGCCTCTGCTGCTACTTGTAATCTGGGTTTCTCTGAATTCCTTTAGGAGTTTTCCCATTACTGCTAGCTCCTTCTGTAGTTTGTCCCTGTGGTGCGCTGCATGATTAAAGTCCTCTGCGAGGCAATCCTGGACCATTCTGGAAATCATCTCATCATCATCCTCTGTGATTGTGTATTCTGGTGCTGGTCGTTGTGCCTTTGATTTCTTGCGCGCACCTGTTTCCTGTACCGCTGGTCGCTTGGTTCCCCCTGATTCCTGTGTGACAGGGTTCGTCTTGGTTTCTTGTGCTTTCTCAGTGGGGTTCTGCTGTTCATTGGTTGGCCGAGTGGTTTTTGTTCTCCCCTTATGGGTCCCTGGATGCTCTGAGTCACCCTCTGTCTGAGTTGGCTTATTTTGGCTTGTTCTTGGTTTCTTGGGTACTGAGACTTTTGGAGGTTGTGTTTCCGGCTACGGAGTCCCTCCTTCTACTGTTTGTCCCGGTACTGCTCTGGGTATGGTTGGTATCTTCCATTCATCTGGCCAATCGTGGATGATCATGTCGATGTTTCCCTTGGTGACATAGTAGCACATCTGTAGCCACTGTTTGTGTGGGTCCTGTCTTGGCTGTATCCATATGGATTGTCGCCTAGCCCATAAATTGGCGATTCCCCTGAATCGCGTGACAACCTCTGGTGTTATCCTCCATGCTTGGTGGATGGCTTCTTGCATTTCCCGTAGGTAAGCTTCAAATATAATTCCATTTTCCTTCTTTTGCCTAGCTAGTGGTGTGGATTTCAGGACACGATATCTCACTCCTCCTGGCTGTGGTGTGGTACAGAAGGTGACGTAGTCCGGTTCTTTCCATCCCATGAAAGTAATGAGAGTGAGCAACCAAGAGTAATGAAATTCTGTACCTGCTTCCTGTGCATCTTTACATTTGATTTGGAACAAATTTGAGAGATATGGCGCCCAACTCATGAAGGTGCCTTCTGTGCACTGGGCTGTGACTGCGATAACTCCTACCGGTACTTCATCTTTACGACATTTCCTTAGCAGTTTGCATGCTAAGATCTTGGCTCCTAGTTGTGTCACGACATCATTAATTTGGTTGATTATAATGCCTCTCGTTCCCCTGTCGGAGCCATATTTCTTCTTCATTTCCTCTGCTAATGCTTTTTCCTTGGACTTGTCATCCAGTATTAGGGCGGGATCCATACCTCAGATAGGTAGTCCTGTAATCTGCACAATAAGTTCAATGGTTATGGGGACGGGTTTGTCCAGCCATACATCCCCTCCATGCATGATTGCTAACAATTTCTTGACGCATGCCGACGCACATTGGCCTCTGCCAAAGTGTGGTAGCTTCAACAATCCTAAGATTTCAGTTCTGTCCAGTCCGACTGCCCATTTGCATGTCTTAGTGATAGTTCCTCCGAGAGGGTTCACGACTATCGTCTCTGTAAAGACTTGCAGTGCAAGCTCTGGATATTTTCTTTCATCCGCTACATCATGGTCGAAAAACTTGAGTTTCTTGATGTGACCCAATAGCTGCGAGTTCACCTATATTCCCTCTGGTGTGCGCGGTAGCACAATCTCGATAGCTGGTTTCTTTCGAGGCGAGCTCGGTATTTGAATCCTGTCTTCCGGCTGTGTTGGCTGGTTCGAAGTTCCAACGACTTCCGGTTTCTCCTTTGTTATATATTCTTCCCAAGCCTGGCCCATTTCACCAGTCGGGTTGGCCGAAAAGAAAAAGTCTGGGATGGGTCTTTGTGGAGAATTTGGTTGGACCTCTACTTTCGAGTTCTGTGTGCCTCTGTTTATTTCCATGGCTACTTTGGCGTTTTCTGGCTATCCTTCCTAATGAGGTCCTACTACTTCATTTTGAGGCTCCTGCGCCATTGCTGACATATTTTCTTTCATGGTTTCTGCTTGGGGTCATGGGATCTCTTCCTGGATCGGTGTTGATTTGACTAGAATGTCCTCCGGAGACGGGATTTCATCGATATCAATGATCTCCGGTGGCTGCTGCTCGTTTTCCTCCCATGTTCCTCACGACCTAGTTTGAACCCTAGTTGGTCTGACTGTTTGGCCTAGTTCTGCGAGCTTTGGTGGTGCCATACTGGTGTCTGTCGGACGTTTGCTTGGTTCAACTAGCTCGGATAAGATCTGCGATCTCGCTTTGTGCGTTCGGGTTGCTGTTTCCCTTTCTCCGTTCTTCTTTTGTGAATAAACTAACTGTTTCTGTGCTTGTGTGTTGTATGGGTGTGCCATGAAGCTTGTTGAGGACGCTTCCTACCTTATGCGATTAATGCACCATAAGTGTGGGTTCAATGCATCCACGACGGTTTTGTACCTACCCTTATGGCTACTTGCCATCGCCAGTTGGCGCGTTTAGTGTGACATCCCATCCGTCCTTGCCTTGCTTTAATTCTGCCTCATGATGTCCTATGAGTGTGTTTTTACTGACTTTATTTTTCCCGCTTGTTTCCCTTTCCGATATGGCCATTGTCTTTTCCCTTACTAGTTTTGTGTTTCGTATGCGACTCATCCGTCATGTTGTGCGCTGTCTTTTTTTCTTTTTTCTTTTTTCTTTTTATTTTTTCATTTATTGCACGGTGGGTAGTCGACTATCCTTGTATAGCTTTAGCTGGCTCCCTTTGATCATTTCTCTGAGGTCTGCGCCTGCTAGATCTTTCAACTGTACAACTCCTCCATCCGTGAGAACTTTTACCTCGTATGGTCCTAGCCAATGCATTCTCAGCTTCCTTGGGTGCTGCAGCGCTTTACTATCGTAGAGAAATACTAGATCTCCTTCCTTGAACATCTTTCTTTTGATGTGTCGGTCGTGCCATGCTTTTTCTCTCGGTTTCTGTACTTGTTGATGGAATTCTACCAAGATTTGGTCTTCCTCCATCGACAGTAATTGATCTAGTCATTCCTGGACTGCGCCTCGTTATGTCATTTGTGTGATAGCTGCTACACATAGACTAGGTATTAGAAATTCTAACGGCACTACTGCTTCTTGACCATAGACCAGCTTGAATGGTGTGTGACCTGTCAACTTTTTGCATGTGGTCCTATACGCCCATAGTACTACTGGTACCTCGAGATCCCAATCGTCCCTGTTGATGTTACATATCTTCGTGAGGGCGTTCTCTAGAATTTTGTTGAAGGCTTCTACTGTGCCATTAGCCTGTGGGTGATACGGTATGATTTTTTGGTGATGAACTTCAAACTCTTCGAGCATCGCTCAGATGGTGCTGTTGATGAAGTGTGTTCCATGGTCGCTCATCAAAATTCTTGGGCACCCAAATCTAGTAATTACCTGTTCGAAAAGAAAGTGGGCAGCTGTCTCTGTGCTGCAATATTTTACTGGTGCGACTTCCACACATCTCGTTAAGTATTCCGTCGCGGTGATAATATATCTCGCCCTTGTTCTCTTGGCGGGTGGGTTAATGGGTCCCACAAAGTCTATTGCCCATTTTTCAAATGCCTGAAGTGTCACTTGTGGTCATAGTGGCATCTCATCCCTTCTGTTGGGTTTTCCGACCCGTTGACAGACATCACATTGCTGATAATATTCTTTTGAATCTCTATGTATTGTTGGCCACCATAATCCTACGCGTAGTACTTTCTGAGTGGTAGCTTTTCCTGCATAGTGCCCTCCTGCTATTCCTTCGTAGTCTTCTGCTAAAATTCTTGGTTGTTCGTGGTCTAGTATGTATCTTCGTAAGATGCTATCTGTGCTCATTTTGTAGAGATGCACTGCGATCAGTTGATAGTTGGCTGCGTGGACTACCAGGTTCTTCTTTTGTGTGGTGGTATATCCCTGCGGCGTAGTGCCTGTGCTCAAGTACTGGATGATCCCTGTGAAGTAATCGTCAGCAATCTATACTGAGAAAGGCTGTGCGTCTGGAAATTTGTCTTCCAAATTCGTTGGTTCCTCTCAGTTTGTGACCCTTGATAGGTGGTCAGGCCCTGCATTCAGTTTCCCTGGTTTGACTATTACCTCAAAGTCAAATTCTTGAAATAGCAGTAACCATCGACAGATTCTCCCCCCCAACACTGGCTTGTTAACTAGGTATTTCAGGGTTGAGTGATCTGTAAACATCTTATAGTGTTTTCCCAATAGGTAATGCCTGTATTTCTGTAGTGCGTAAACCATAGCTAAGCCTTCTCTTTCCGTCATGTTATAATTCTATTTTGAGTCTGATAATTTCCTACTTGCGAACGCTACCGGGTGCTCTAAGTCTCTTGCTCCTTGTTGCACTAAAATAGCTCCAAGTGCTATGGCTGATGCATCTACATGTACATGGAATGTCTTCTCCTAGTCTGGAAATACCAATATTGGTGCGGTGACCATCTTTTCCTTCAGAGTATATAGACCGTGTTGTCACTCATCGTTCCATTGATACTTGGTATCCTTCCTTAACAGTTTTTCCATAGGCGCTGTAATCTGCGCGTAGCCTTTGATGAAATTCCTGTAATATCCTGTATGTCCTAACGTTTCTCTTAGTTGGCGGACCATTTTTGGTGCTCGTAGGTTAACAATGACTACGATTTTGGTTGGATCCACTAATAAACCCTGTTTGCATACTATGTGTCCTAGTAGTATCCCAAATGGTATTCCAAATATGCATTTCTTAATATTCAGTGATATTTGGCATTGTCTGCATCGTTCTAACATCAAGCGTAAAAATTCCACATGGTTTTTTAACAGGCTATAGACCGTTCAATCATCCAAGTATACTTTGAGAAATTGGTGGATGAATTCCTTAAATGCTACGATGACCACTCTGGAGAATATCGCAGGTGCATTCTTCAGTCTGAATGGCATTACTGTGTACTGATAAGATCCCCATTCTGTCGCAAATGTGTTCTTGTGTCTATGCTCTTGTGCTATCTTAATCTAATGATATCCCGAGAATCCATCGGTGAATTAATAGGCTTCGTGTCCTCCTACGTTCTCGAGTACTTTGTCCATTAATGGTGTGCGGAATGGGTTGTGTAAGCAGGCATCGTTCAACTTCCTCAAGTTGACGTATATCTTGATCCCTCTTCCCTATTTCTTGTCCTATACTACCATCGGGCTTATCCATTCTGATTCTTCGACTGGTTCGATGATGTCGGCCTCGAGCATCCTTTCGATCTCATCTTTAACTTTCTATTTGTAGATGGGGTTCATTCTGTATGGTCATTGTTTAATGGGTCTCGCATAGGGTCTGAGTGGTATCTTCATTTCTCCCAATTCTCTGGCTATTCCTTTCATCTCTATAAAGGTCGTGGGAAAAAGGTCGCTGTATTCACGCAATAATTCTGTGATGCTTTCTAGTGTCTGTTCGTCCCAATAATCTCCAATGTTGGCCATTTTGGGCTGCTCGTCGGTCCCTATGTTAACCTTCTTGATCTTGATTGGCGTAGAGATGACCTCTAATTCTAAGGGTGGTCCTTCAACCTCTCTCTCGCCTTCGACTTCTTCGATCTGAATATTGCGTACATCATCTTCATCCGATGCTTCTTCCTGTACATGGTAGCATGACAATAGTTCCTTGACTGTCTACTTATTCCGTTGTTGTACCTCTGTGATAACTTCCACTTCTGATTTTGTAATGAATATGACATCTCTGATCCGTTTCAGGGCTATGTCTATGTTGGGGTTCTCATGCTCGAATGAGAAAGTGACTGTAAGGTTCTGTTGGAGTGTTTCCCATATCTTGGTTCCTTTCCGCATTTCCTGGTCTATATACCAATTCACTGGTATGCCTTATAAAGTATGAATGAAGTGGTGAGCCCATTATTCTAGTGGCGTCATTTTCCATAGTTTTTTACACGCCTCCAAGTGTTCTACTGGTATTCCTAGTCCATCATATTTTTGTTGGTTGTTCCATATCTATTCTGTGTTGAACCTTATATGCAGTAATCGTTTGCATTGGTACTAATATGTGATAGTCTCTTTGTGCGTACCCCACCATCTTGCGGGTGTAGCCTTTAGTGCTAAATCTAGTGCTAATAGCCTCTATTTCTCTAATACTTCATCTTCGTATTGTGTCAAGAAAGTTTCCAAATCATTTAGTCTGTGAAAACTGGGTGGTTCTCTGATTTCTGTGCCAAGCCATCTTATTGCGCAGTCTATTCTTGCACACCTTCTTGTGGATACTTCGTGTAATCTTTGCTGCTAGTTTTCTAACCCAGTGTCTGAGTCTGTTGTGCATGAATTAATGCTCCGCCAACTGAGTACCCCATTTGCAGTTGGGTTTATATAATCCGCATCGCGGACAGTTGTTCTGTACAACTGGCCAATTTTGTCTAGATTCAGGCAAGTGGGTTCTACAAACCTCTCACCTTATGATGGGTCGAGTGGGGCTATAACCCTGTAGTCTCCCGACTCAAATGTCATTTTTCTGGTTTTCAAGTTAATTATGGTCTGGTTGTCGAACGCCCAATCAAGGCCAAGTAGCACTGGGTAAGGTGTTGTACCATCTACTATTTCGATGACTTCAAAGTCTGCCTTAGTGCGCACACCATCCAGATCTACGGATAATCCTTTCAGTCTACCTATTGGTAGGACTCTATGTTGATTTGCTAGCTTTAATTGAACAATTGAGTATCCCAGTGTAGGTTCTCCCATGCATTGCCATGTGGTTTTTGGTAGTACGTTCACTTCGGATCCTAGATCTAGTATAATATCTCCCATGTTGAAATCCCCAATGTTAGCATTGATTCTAAATTATCTACTTGTTCTTCTTCTTGTGTGTTGGTGGTTGATAGTTTTAAGTTTTGGCTTCTGTTCATTCTCGCTGCTACATTTCTCTAGGATATTTTGCAATACTTTGATAGATGATGGATCACTTAACATTTTGATGCATGATTGCAAGAAGTCTTTGATAGTACTTACTTGTTCCTTAGGTTGTATTTTGCTGGTATGGTCTAGTGATGGCGGCATGTCATATTCCAGAGCTTCCTTGTTCTGCTGTGCAGTCAGCGCTATGTCCTCCTTCTGGAATTCTTGTCGGGCTTCTGTAAAGATCTCTTTTCCCTTTTGCGCATCTGATCCAGATTATTTTCGGCACGAAATGAGATCGGAGATATAATAAAGAAATGCATAGAGATACCACAAATATTAAATTATATAATATAAATGTATCAGAGATGCAACCATACACAGATATAAAGTAATACACGATTTCTATTAATGAAAGAAATGTACAAAGACTATAAAAATACAGAGTGAAAGACTAGCTAGAATGGTGGCAGCTTATCTCTGAGAAGAGATGTGATGGCTACTCGCATTCACAATAAGATGATTACAATGAGGCTCTGAAGGCCTTTTTACAATAAGCAGGAATTCCAAAAACCTAGACATCCAAAAGCCTAACCCTAGGAGATGAAGGGCCCAAAAGTCATGTGGGCCCCGTTTGGGTAAGTGAGTACATCAACTTCCCGGGGTCGTAACTTTTGCATCTGATCTCCGTTTTAGGCGTGTGATAGCTCGTTGGAAAGTTATCGTCGATGAGATTCATTTTGGGGGATCAATCATGCCTTTGACCATGATTGACAACCTCGATCTCTAAAATCCTTCATTTGGGCCCTCAAAATGGCCCCGAAAGTTAAAACCTGCCAAAAAGAATAAATTGCTAAAATTGCCAGAAAACTATTTTGATCCATTTAGAAAAGGTGGATGGCCACTGATATCCACCTGGATCAATCCTCCCTCCTTAGGAAGCAATGGTCTACATTGCGTTGAGTTCCAGGGGGAGAGGGAAAAGCGTTTGCTGAATCTGCATCTTGGTGAGCTGCTTGCCTTGCTGGAGACGTCGCACTGCTCAGTTTGTGGAAGTCTGTCACGAACCTGCTGAGGCTGAGGCTGTTCAACAAGTTGGGCTACATGAGAGGACGTTGTGTAGAAGGAATATTTACATTTTTCTACAGCCTTGTTGACCTACTTCTGTGGGATAGAAGGTGCTTGGGGTGAGGCTGTAGTGGTTGCAATGTCCTTCTGTTCTCCTTTTGAACAGATTGTGAAGAAGAAAAATTTTGTAGTATGAGATACTACTTTGCGACACTTTTTAGGTGGAACAATAGTGGGAACTACCTCTGGTATTTTGTAGAGATGACCCCCCAAAGTGACAATGACACTACAAGGTCGAGACTCATAAATAGCATGGCACTTCCACATAGATGGTTGGCCCAAGAGAACATCACAGACACCCAGTGGGGCAACAACACATAATACCTCATCCTTGAAGGGTTGGATGCCATATGACAATAAACATTGCTGGCTGGCACGAAGATCTCATCCTTGGCGAAGCCACCCGATGTTGTATGGCTGCAGGTGTGGTGTTGTCGACAATCCCAACTGTTTGACAACCTCTGCTGAGATGAGGTTCTTTTGGCTTCTGCTATCAACAATAAAATGCAGCGGGGTCCCCTTCACCCACATCTGTGAATGAAAAAGGTACTCCCCCTCTTCAGGATCTCTTGGTTCTTCTGGTTGAATTACTGCGGTCACGGCAATAGCAGTGGGGTCTGCGTCAATGATCTATCCTTTAACAGTATTTTCAGAATCAGATTCTAAATCAGGGTTTGGCTCCTTGTCCTTGATCTCGGACACCAAGGACTGTTTTGAACGACATTCATCGGTGTTGTGCCAAGGGATTTTGTGGAAATCGCACCATTTTCCAGTGTCCTTCTTTGTCTTCCCGTGACCCTTCTTTTCCTGTGTCTTGAACTGGTTTTCAGGAGACTGTTTGTTAGGGATGTCTTTGTCATACTTTGGTTATTGTGGATTTTCAGACCCAATCTCCCGTTTGTTCTGGTGCTTAAATTTCTGCTCGATTTTAACAACATATCGATAGGCAGCACCGAGTGATGAGATGTACAGAAAATCCATTTCTGTTTGGATGTATCTATGTAGAGCCCCATGGTATTTCAGAACCAAATGTCGTTCGGAGTCTTTTATACCCAGCTTGGTGGGCAAGGTATGGAAGGTATTGGTGAACTCCAGAACTTCCCTGCCTCTCTCTTACCGCAGTGTGGTCCATCTCATGTACTGGTCCTCATAGTTGCCAACAGGGTAATATTGTTCCTTTACCGCATCCACAAAAGAATCCCAAGTGGGATC
>ML809016.1:206784-218947 GCA_009831015.1 Picea engelmannii
CCATAAGGGAAGAATACATTCCGACACCGATATTCTTAGTTGTTGGTTGAGAATTGTTGATCACAGGGATCGACGGTCCAATAGATGCGTTCAGACTAGAGTACGCAAAGGATAACTGGTCTATCGTCACGATCTCCCCCTGATGAGGAAAACAAAGTATGCAGAAGATGGATGATATGACAACGACCATAGCATAAGTCCAATTGCGACCTAGTAATAGGTTATAATCGATAGGTTCATCAACTACCTCTACTTCCACCTCTACCGTCTTCCCACCTAACTGGACTAGAAAGGCGGGGAGAATACCATGAGGGAGGAAGGAATGATCATCGAATGTGGTCAACATGGTCGACGGATTTAAAAGGGTTGGAGAACTGATGGCTTTCCAATAGACTAGGGACATCACGCAAGTGGTATCACCTTCATCAACGACCACTCGTTTGATGGTATATTTAGAATACTCCACGTGGATTTGGAAAGCCACATGGTAGGGTAAGCGAGGCTTCACATCCGTGACATCAAACTTGATGGTTTTTGATCCACTAGGTTCTAGAGCTCCTAAGGTAGAGAGTAAGGCATTCCTATGTGAGGGGCATGTTTGGAGTACCTCCAAAGTTGACTTCGCGCAAGGGTTTGGTCCAAATCCTCAACAATAGAGTAGTTCTGGGCGGCTCTAGCATTAGGGTTGTGAGTAGAGTGCTTGAGTAATCCTTTCAGAATATGAGGTGGTGGCTCTGGTTTCTCGATCTATAAGTTCATCTCCAGGGGTGGAGGAGGAGCTTCTAGGATGGTGCTGGCTTTTGAAGAGCCGTAATCACAAGAGCGGGTGGCTATATCAATCTTTGCGTCAACCATATTGATACAAACACAGTCGCCATCTTGTGGTGGTGGGTTTTGACTTCCACCAGACGTATTTTCGGCATTCGAAGAACTCGAGGCTAGGTGTTGGTTAAGTGGGAACGGATTAGTCAGCACAGCGGGAGACATATTTAAAATCCTCCTAGCCTTCGCAATTTTGGGGCATAAGTGTGTAAGGTGATCATCAGTACAAATTTTACAAGGAAACTTAACCTTATGCTTTTATTTCTTGCCCTCTCTAGCATTATCATTATGTTTCCCATTATTATTCTTGTCCTTGGGTTTATTATTATTATTCTTCCCACCCTTATGATTATTTTGACCTTTCCTTTTATTCCCATCTGTTTGCTGGTCACCATTTGGGTTTTTCGACGATTTCACAGAATGTACATCCGCCGATTGGATGGGTTTGGAGGATCCAGATGAAGCTGGTCCTCCGGCAGAATTTGTTGTCGAGTCTGTGGATTTTATATTGGCGGACCCAACAATGCCATCATCATGAGGCCCGGGTTTCTGTCTAGGATCGTGATTTGACCGCGGTGCGTCAGGAAGAAGGCGTTATAACATCCCAGACTAAGCATATATATAAAGACCCTAGAAGTAGCAACGTCCTTTGAAATAGGAGCGTGCAAAGACTTTAAAAACCATTCTAAAAGAAAGGTCGGGGGTATGGGAGTCTTAACTAACCATCTTCACCTACATCATTCCTGGATATGGTCCGAAATATGAGTGTCGGTACCCTGGCGTAAAGTTGACAAAATTTCAAGGCCAACATTGTAACGAACATGTAGTTGAAAATGGTTAAGAAAGGCTAGCACTAACTGTTGAAAAGATCCATATGTTCCCCTAGGTAGCTCAATATACCATTGTGACGCAATCCCGATAAGAGTGCGCTGAAATAATCGTAATCTAATAGAATCGTGATTCCGAGAATTTGATGAGCACCAAAGGTGAAAAGTAGTGACATGATCACCAGGGTCCTCGCCATTCTTACCTTCAAACTTTGGAATGTCTGACGAAAGCTTGGTAGGGACAGGGGGCCATGTGGGATCATGACTCACCAGGTCATTCATTAGTTTAGACAAATCTGGTAGATTAAGCGTGGCCATAAAGGGAATACAGGGTTGTGACACCTAACCCCATCCTCCCGCGAAAGATTGTGCATTCGGAGTTGCATTGCATCCAGGATTCTGGTGAGGACCAAAACCTTGTCCTGAATTATAAGACCCTCCTCTGGGTTGATTCATAAAATATGGATTGGGCATCATTCCAGCAGGAATTTTCTGATAAGGATTATTAAAATTTTCCCCAGTTGGGTTAGATCCAAGCTGAGGTTTGTTGAAACTGCCCCCAACTGGATTAAATCCAGGTTGGGGAGTGCCCAAAGTGTAAGACTGACCTCCTCCAGGTGGGAACCTGGAGGATTGAAGTGGATTCATCATGCCAAAATTATTGGTCAGAATTGGCACCAAGGGAATATGGATATAAGGCGGAACTTGTCCGTCAACTGGGTTGTTCCATCCAACCGTAGAAGGATTAGACCCGGGGTTAAGAACATGGACACTTCCTACATTAGGATTCGCTTGGAGAATATGAGAAACACCAAACAGGAAGGGAGTGTAAGGAGGTGTAGTTCCCCCAAGTCCAAGGCTAGTGTTATGGCCAGCAGCTGGGATGGCAGTTGAAAACTACGAGGTGAAGTTAGGCATACCATAATAAAATGGACTAGAAGCCATGGGGATGGTCTAAAAATTGTAACTCAACGAGTTGCCAAAACCTCCAAAAGGGTTTGTGGCAAGAGATGTGACATTAACTACAGGTTGAGTCATCATACTGGTATAAGCCTCCGACACTGCAATAGTAGCAGCTGCAGGTGTCGAAGAGGTGCCATTAACTATAGTGGGATTGGGAGTCGAAGAAATCCCAGTGTTATGAAGACTAGACTCAGTACTCATCCTTGTGGGACCACAAGTCTGAAAAGTGGATGTGTGTGTACCACTACTGATAACTCTACGCCTTTTAGAAGGCAATAACTCGAAAACCGGTGGTAACTGTAACAACCGACGGGACTTGCGAGGAAGCTGGTCTGACTCCATGACGACTTATGACTTTCCAACAAAATAAAAATATATCCTAAGGCCAACTAGTAGTCAAAGAGCATACCAAAAAGTCAAATGGCCAATATGCATGCAAACGGGCTAAAGTGGCTGAGTGGCCTCCCTCACTAGAGAAGGTATGTCTCGTCCAAGAGGGACTTGAGACTCCCCGCTAAAGTTTGGAGGTAACATAATCAATTATAAGGGTCCTCGTAGGCTTAGCAACTAGTTGGTCAGATCCCCCCGGAGAGGTAATCCTCTAAAAAGGCTGTGTGTTGTCTGACCCCTATCTGACTCAGGGTACAAGCAGAATAACCCCTGCAAGTAACCTATGAGATACCTAAGTCAAGAAACTAATAAACCACTATATAACTGATGCACAGGCGAGTAGTCATAAGTCCGGATCACCGTATGGGCAGGGTAGCAAAGCCCGAAACCTTGAAAGTACCACCTCTCACAGAGGTATGGGCACTAGCAAGATCCCCAAATATGAATGAATCCACATAAATGTTTTTGACGCTAGGTGAGTATCCATGGGTTATCCCTTCAACTAAATTCACGCGACCTCGTGATTAAGTCCGGTGTGAGCGGAGCCTCCTGATATTACCAATTATATAATGGACTTCTCAACTCCCTGTCTCAGACACATATGTTGATTTAATTGCCTTGGAGAAGTTTACTCACAAAATCCTATTCCAAGGCACTAAATCCTAGACTAGTTTGTGCACCCTAAAAAATAAAATCGTTACTAATCAATTTTAGTTTAAAGCGTAAATTTTATTGGCTGTGGTTACTCAAAAAGGTATGGAAGTGAAACTCATGATGTTATGACTCTGCATGAAAATAAAAATAGATATAATGCAAAGCCTAACTTTAACTTTTCAGTGGATGATATGCTAAATAAAGATAGTGCAATTTTCAATTTCAACTCAATTCAGAAGTAAAATGCAATCTTTTGCTAAATGTGCTAAGCTAATGATAAAGATTCAAAGACAAGAATGCCAACCAATGCAAAATGCCTATTTTTTTGTATTTTAGATATTCTAAAAAAGAAAATGCATGGACTGATAAGCAACCTGATATATAAATTTCACTGTGTATAAAAATAGTAACCCAAGCAGATTACCAAGCAGCTAAGCCAACAACCCAGAAACCAAGGACAAATTAAAAATCGAAAACAAAGAGAAAGACTACGCCCAAAAATTCAACTCCCAACAGGCTTCCTATCATCCCGAATAATCTCAACAGGCACTACAGAGACTCAAGAAGGCTCATTAATCCTCAAATCCTACCGAGCAGTCACTAAACCAAGCAAACAAGCAAGGGGAAGTGGTATACGCGATTGTTCAGGAGAACATAGCGTATATACGCTTCTTGCAGTGAGACAACACACATGTATACGTGACTTTCAAGGCAAAAAGGGCGTATATGATTTAAAACAAGGCCAGGAAAGGGTAAAAGGATGAAAACTCAGACCCAAAGCAAACAGAATATGTACAACAGTGATATGAAAAGAAACACAAAGGAAAAAGAGCAATGTAAGAAGAAAAAGTACTTCAACCCTTAGAAGGAAGATCTCTCCCCAGTGGAGTTGGCATTTCTGTTACAAGGGAAAAACTCTCTATGGCCAAGGGTAAACCACAACAGACAGGTATGACTGCAGAAATCAACTCAATTCCAACATATGCTATATACTAATGTGTAGTACAAGAAAGAGGCCTACCTCGATCCAACGTTTGATGATGTTCCACCGTTGAGCACTTCGACCCAAAGATTTATACCTGCAAGAAGTTCTCAACAAACAAGCAACACAAGTATATAGTGATGATAAAAACAGGTTAGCACATCAGATAACATAATCCATTAATAAACATTACAAACACGCCCATGGATAATAATCATTTATTTGCAATATACCAATAGGATGGGAAAAGAGTATTTCTATTAATAATTGATCAACAAAAGTGACAACATTACAGACTTCCATGTCGGCACGGTTCGAAACCAAGAAACCAAGTTCCTTCCAGCTGGGTCTCCACCACTTCAATCCTCCACCAAAGGAAATCTCATAGGAAAGAGGAAATGAGGTCCTCTCAACAATGAGGGAAGAGCTTGGGGGCTGAACACTGTGTTGAAACTTGATGGATAAAGGGATGCAGACTCAATATGAAGTAGTTTCTCTAGAGTAACTTTGCTCTCAAAGTTGAATGCTTTCTCCCTTTTTCCATAGATCGAAATTGTGCTCTTATAGCCTTTAGAATGCAACTGAAGGGCTGAGTCAAAATGTTTCCAGTATATGTAAGGCCAAGAATCAGGGATCTCCTGTCGTGACATGGAAACCCGACTTCATTTTGTATTTTCTAGCACAAATCCTGATCTACGCGAGCTCTAGTGGAGCAGCAAGCGTATACACATCTTGCCTAGTAGTTAGGGAGCGTATATGTGGAAAAATATATATTTTTAGCTCTGGATTCAACAAAAAGGGATGATAAGTCTGCATAGGGAAATGGAAAAAGGCCCTTTGTGCAAGATAGCAATGGTGAGGCAAATATCGCTATAACACCTAGAAAAATCACTCAATCACAATCGCAATCCTCACAAAAACTAACATAGAATCAACAATGACAACAACAACCAACAATAGCCAACCTATCTGATACTTTCGTATCTATATTTATACATTTCAAGCTCTTCAGCCACTTATAGAATATTACCAAAACCCTAACCCTTCTTCCACTAGGTTTTTCTCTCATGCGTGTGTTGTTCTTCCGCTAGCTGTCGCTTTCCTCTGTGCACGCTTTCTTGCATTCGCGCGTGCTGATCTTTTGCCAGTTGTCTCATACTGTATTGAAAACTAGAAATGCATCAAGAAGGCCATGGATAAGGTATTGAAATAATTGAATAAACCTCTGGGAAATTCAATGTACCATTTGGCAGCCGAACCCGTAAGATTGCGTTGGAAGAGATGTAATCGAATGGAGTCATCCATCAAGGAATTGGACGAGCACCAAAGATGAAACATCATAACATGATTATTTGGGTCTTCTCCTGACCAACCGTCAAACTTGGGAATGTGGGATGGTAATTTGGCAGGTGTAACTGGCCAATAAGGAGAATGCAAGATGGGATCATTCAAAATCCTAGATAAATCTGGTAAATCCAAAGTAGCTAGAAATGGAAATTGTCTGTTGACCTGAGGAAACTGGTAATTTTGAGGGGGTAATCCCATAGGTATACCAATAGGACCATAAGAAGTTTGTAAATAGTTAGAGGGTCCAATCAAATTCGACTATGAAGGAGTTTGAGTCAAGTAGCCAACATTTGTTGGTTGATGTGGCATGCCGCTTTGTAAAGGAGCATTAGATTTAAAAGCTTGACCCCAGGTAGGATTTACAGTGCCTGGATAAGGCTGCCTAGGATTAGAGAGTACAAAAGAATTTGATTGATGAGGTTTCCCCCTAGGAAGTTGTTGATTGCCTTGGAAAGGAAAATTCCAAGGTTGGGTTTGTAATCTAGGTGTATATTGCCCGTAAACTGGGTTATGACCCCCAACTTGGGGTTGTCCCCCAACTTGAGGTTGACCTCCAACAGGAAGTTGAAAACCAGAAGTAATAGACCTACTTGTGCCTCCAATAAAATTGGAGCTACTTGGGCCAGGATGATTAGATCCTCTAGGTGGTGGAGGAATGCTAGGCCCTCTGGATAGAACCTGGGTAGGTGTGGGAAAAAAACCGCTAACAGTGTTATACCCAGGTGGAACAAAAAGACTAGGTCCTCCGGATGGACCCTGGGTAGGAATACCAATGGAACTAATAAGAGAATTATAACCATGTGGAAGTGATGGATTCGATCTAAGTGGAAGTGGCGTTCCAATAGGGGCTTGATTTGTTACCGAACTTCCAGAAGAAAAAGGTGCAACTTGAGGGACTATGGTAGAGCTAGTGAGCTAGAGAGGAAGAATTGTATGTGTACCAACCAACAACAGGTCTGAAACCATAACAACATTGCTTGTTGTGCCAGTAAAATGATCCAGAGGTACTGTATAAGCAGTCGAAGTAACGAGTATGTGTAATGACACAGGTTGGTTTGGACTCATACCTAGTTTATCAAAAATATCGTGTCCCGAGGATGTCCTCCAGAAAGAACAGACTGGTACTGAACTAGGATTAAAAATTCCAAAAGTGTGAACCAGAGTTCTAAATGAATCACTGTGAAATGGTGGATCATCCACACTGGAATCTACGAAAGGTCCCGAAGGTATTCTAGTATAGTCTTCAGCAACAACGTCTCCCGAAGAGTTTATTCGGAGAAAAATTGCGTCTTGTATAACATTCAATAAAATATTTATAGGGAGTGATTATTCAACCAATGGAGTAGAACTCTCAATCTCAGAGGATACGTCGTTATTGAATGCTCCTTCAGGAGAAGGACCCTCTGGTGAATTAGGAAGCAAGGGGGCATATTCTTCCGATTCTTCCAGAGGCAATCCCTGCATCCTACATGAACGATGAGGGCCGATGTTGGCCACACCCAAAAAAGAATAAAAAATATCTATGGCCAACTAAAGAAAAAAAACAACACTTCACTAATAAAATCTAGAGATCAAGCAGACAAACAAACCTTCTTATTTCGAAATCATTAGTTGGTGATGAAATCCAACGCCACGAGATCAAGACAAGAAGGGGTTGGGATAAAGCGGGTGGAAAAGTTACGTTGATGGCCTTCTTAACATACTTAGGTCCTGGTGCAAGCTCCCACACATAATCATGGGTATACCCTCTAAGGAGCCCGAGTGAGTTTAGACAATGTCAATTTTGGGTACCGTGAAGACTTTCCCCTCCATAATTACCTCGTGTGAAGACCCTAAATAGATAGGCTACTAAGGTTACCAATTATGACATTGATGCTTGGGGAAGCAATCGATAGTCCGATATACGTGCAAGGGCAGTGTATCTAAGCCCGAAATCACCTCGAGAAGGTCCGCACATGATTTTCTTCTCAAGTGACCCCCAATAATATGTGCATTCACTACTCTAAGACCAACAAAGTAGAGTGAGTAACTCTACCGGTCCTAATGTGACCTCTTGATTGATCCTTGTGTTAGAAGGGCTTCCCAGGACAAAATGTAGCAAGTGGATTTAACTCTCCCTATCACAAGATACTATTGTGTGTTTTGATGCTTTGGAGAGTATTCCTTACAACCTATTCCAAAGCACTATCCCTAGCTAATGTTGGTGTATAAGAGTTTTAGAAAATAAAAGTTACTAGATAGATTTTAAAATTACGCTTAATTTTAATGGCTGTTGTTTAAATAAAAAAGGAAATGGAGATGAAACTAATGAAGTGCTTGACATTGACTAAAAAATATGCAAAGAGAGATGAGATGTAATCTTTTTGTTCGATGAACTCTAATTACATAAGAGAGAAGGTTTTCTTTTTCCAGAATACAACAAGTCACAAAACACAATTCCTTTAATCTTTTGAACAATCTTGATGCCAAACAATCAAAGCTATCAAATTTTCCAATTTTCTCTTTTTAAACAAACACTTGAATGCAAAAAAAATTCTTTGTAAACGCTATAAATTTCAATTCTTTTTCTTTGCAAATAAAAGACAGAGATCTGAACCAAGGAAAAAGTAAAGTTGTTTAAGAAAATGAATGCACTCACAATGCAATTCCCCAAACGTAACTCATAATGAAACCAAAAATATGAAAACAAGAAAGATTATTTGTCTAATGAAATAAAAAAAAAACATTTTCTAATCAACAACAATCCAAAACTCATAAAAATTCATTAACAACTTATCTGACAAGCACTCAAGGATGAAACCCAGCGATTATACCCTTGCAGAAAGAAGTGAAAGGTAGAATTGTGAAGCTTATGAAAAATACTCTCAACACTTGAGAAATGATCAAATTTAGTTTAAAAAAATTGCAAACCAAGCTGTGAATAATCACCCAACAGGAGCAAAAATTCATCCCAAGAAATGATAAAAAATCTGGGCAAAGAGGAAAAATTGAATGTCACTCAAAAATTTCTTCAGGAATCATCGTAGACAACAGAAGGGCACAGTTCGACGATCAAGGATCGTCGTAGGTAGTGAGAAATACACAGTTCGATGTCGTCGCACTAGTTTTTACAACAATGTGCGACGATGACTGAAAATGAAGGAAACATGAACAAAGGATAGGATTTCCAAATGAAATTTCAAGACCAGGGAGTCAACATGGATCACCTAATGACTCAGAGAATGAAAATCAACCAAAAGCAGGCAAGCTAAAATAAAAAAGGAAGCAAAGACCAAAAGAGGACGCTCCCCAGTATGGTCGCCAATTTTGTTATCAGACAAGTCGATAAGTGCTGACATGAACTAATCTCCCTAAATTCAACAAGAAATTAGAACAAAACATAGCAGAATAAAAGATTCTCCTTAGATTTCATTGTAATGTAAACTAGTTCAATGAGGGATAAATGACATACCGTTTAAACATCGTTTGATCCTTTCTAGTGTCGTCCTTGCTCCATCTTTGGATTTGTGGAATGTTGAACCTGTTAAGAAGCACAAACCAACAAAGAAAGAGAACAACGATATATATATTCCAATGAAACCTATGCATAAGATCAAGGAGTTATGCAATAAAAATAGAGACACTTTTATAGGGAAGAAATGTATCACTGCATTATATTAATGAAAGTGGAGAATACAACCTATGCCTTGATGTTGCAAGGTCCCTTCCAATGGCCCTTGGCTTCAACACACACACCTTTGCTCCAATGCTTTTGATGAAGAATATTCACAATGTGACTTGTAAAGCTAAAGCAAAGCTATCACAAGTACAATCTTCAGCATAATTCTTCATGCATAAGCTAGCCTAGCCTTTTCCATGAGAGATCTCTCTTTATATCAAGTGAAGAGGGATGGATGAAGAGATTAGGATAATCCCACTAAATTAGAGAAGCGAGTGAGATCCAAACTGATCAGAGGCCATATCATCCTTCCAGAGATTCCATTCTAGAACCTTCGAGAATTTCACCTTTTTCCTTTGCTTGAGCATCATTGCACCCTGAACACAAGCATCCTGCGATGATGCTGCAGTCCATGGTGGTGTAGCATGTGACGATAAGGGATCGTCACACCCTTATCATTTGCCAAGGTGCGACGATCTTCTTTGGTAGGGTTTTAAAGAAAGGATAGATATATTTCCTAGGGAGAAAGTATTATTTCTTCAGTGGATTCATGGAACAAAGGAGTAAGCAATACACATATTATTGGTGATCATGGGGTTGACCAAAATAATCTGTAACACTACCCATCTTACTGCACGGTCTATTCTTGCACACCTTCTTGTGGATACTTCATGTAATCTCCGCTACCAATTCTCCAACCCTGTATCTGAGTCTAACGTGCATGACGTGATACTTCTCCAACTAAGTACCCCATCCACAGTTGGATTCACATAATCTTCTTCTCGCGCGATGGTTCTGTATAACTGGTTAATTTCCTCCATGTCTAAACAAGTGGGTTCTACAAACCTTTATCCTTTTGATGGATCTAATGGAGCAATGACTCTGTATTCTCCTGACTCGAATTTCATCTTCCTTGTCTTCAAATTTCTTATGTCCTGATTGTCAAACGCCTAATACAAGCCAAGCAATGTTGGATAAGGTGTTGTGCCATCCACTATTTCTATCACTTCAAAGTCTGCCTTAGTGCGCACTCCATCTAGATCTATTGTCACACCCTTTAGCCTTCCAATTGGTAGAACTCTATGTTGATTTGCTAGTTTCAGTTGAACAGGTGAAGATCCTAATGTGGGCTCTTCCATACATTGCCATGTCTTCTTGGGTAACACATTCACCTCAGAGCCTAAATCCAGTATGATATCCCTCATATTGAAATCTCTAATGTTAGCATTTAATTTGAATTCCCTGCTTGTCCTCCTTCTTGTACGCAGGTGATTGACTGTTTTCTATTTTAATTTCCCCTCTACCTCTGAGTTACATCTTTCTAGCATATTTTGCAACATTTTAACAGATGATTGGTCATTTAATAACTTAACACAGGATTTCAGAAAAACCTTTTTGTACTTACTTGTCCTGGAAGTTGCGCTTCATTAGTATGATCCAGCGATGAAGGCATCTCTTACGTTGGTATGTCCTGAGTATGCTATGCATTTGATGTAGATGCAATGTTTGGCTTCAAGAATTCTTGTCTAGTTTGTTTGAATATCCCCTTTTCATTCTATGCATCAAACGACTTCTGTGGTTCAACATTCTTCTTCACCCATTGGTGTTGTGCTGGATCTTGTCTTATTGTGTCATTTCTTGTCTTAGCTCCTCCGGGCATAACTATGTTGATATTCCTTCCATCATTCCTTTCTTCTGCATAAATCCATTAAACATTCTGATTGTTCTGATTCCTCTTTTCCCGGATCTTTCCCAATAGTGTCGAAAAATCTTATGTGTCATGATCTCATGCGTGACAATACATACATGTTGCAGGTGGAAGTGGAAATTCTCTTGCATAATGTCTTGGTTGTTGCCAATTATGGCATACCACTGATCCTTTGACTCTTCCAAAGCCTCCTCTACCTCGTCCTCCACCTCTGTAGCCAACTCAATCTCCTCGCGGTGCATTTTACTGGGGTGCCTGGTTATACTGCATGAGATTATACTATGGCTGCGCGGTATTGTACTGCGGTTGCGCAGTGTTATACTATTGTGGCACAATGTTATATGGGGCTGATACTTGGTTAAAATGTGGTGTAGCTTTCCCTATCATCATCTTTCTTTTCACCCTATATGTATCTGATGTTTGTTCCCTCATCAACTCCATTGTCCTGCAATCTTTGTCATCATGGCCTACTGACTTGCAAAAGTTGCAATATGAACTCTTAGGTACTATCTGGTATTTATGCATCACTGGGAAGTGGTATGGATTCTGCCCTTGTGTCTTACAGATCTCACACCATAGTCCTCTTGATGGAAAAGGGTTTGAAAGTCCTGTTGCCATCTACTATGCGAATGTTGGGAATTCATTCTTGTGGTGTCCTTCTGTCCTACATGTGGTACACCAAACAACTTCTCTTTTGTCCTTACCCCTGTTCTGGTTTAGTTGAAATGTGAAGTTCTTCAAATCCTCCTTCATCTCCTCTATGGCTGGATCTATCTTCTGATATTGGTTCTCTTCTAGTTGTAGGGCTTCCT
>ML809016.1:225267-242688 GCA_009831015.1 Picea engelmannii
TAATTATACCTCCTAGTCTCCTATATATACCAAGGAGACATTTTCATTTTGAATCATCTTGTACTTGAACATTTAAGTGGGGTAAAAGGAGGTTGCCCACTCGAAGAGGCTTATTATCTGAAATTATCTCTTTTTCAAGGCGTAGAGTACTTTTCCTGAGGTTTTTATATGCTATATTGATGTTTGGTTCTTAACAAACTCTTGCTTTTCTACGCTATAAGACTTCGCAGTATCTACTGCAAATTCTATGATAAATCCTGCAACAATGCTGTCTAACCAGAAATCTACTACGTGTGTAAATTTATTGTCAACTTGTTGTAACTATGTGATATCCACATGATTCCACTCTAGCTGTCTGATCAGATTTGTAGGGTGGTTGTATTTCAACCTCAATATCCACTCTTGCAACACATGCGAGAAATCACATAAAAATACTTCATGCAAGTCGTTGAATATGTACTTGTCCAGATATTTGCGTGGTGTTAACTTCGAGTTTCTATTATCTTTCGGCACAAACTCCAGCTCCTTTGTTTTCAAACAGCTCTCAATCTCCACCTTAATTGGGTTCCACTGTCTCAACATCCCCTTTTAGATTCTCATTCTTTTACCATTGTGTCATCCGATCTTCACGACTCTCCAACATATCTCATTCACTCAATCCCTTTCTGTTCCAACCTGCAACAAAACCATTTGTTGGCTATTAATTTATCTACTCTGATCTTACTTTACTGTCATACATTGACCGAGGTTCATATTTAACAAGATTCCAACAAAATCCCTCTAAAACTATTGGCCCTCCTGGTAAAACAGAAGGCAATGCAATACACAAGGTGCATTGCGCAGTCTCACCCGAGATAGTTCTATTGGTGGCTGTAATACTCATACGCTTGCAGCCTGGGAAAATGCGGGGATCTGTGATTATAGCCTGTGATCTTCATTTATTTAGTCTAACATCTAGGTTGATCAATTAATCTTACTCATGCATGTGAAATATCAGATCTAACTACTTCCTTCATTAATTTATCTAACAATTGATCATTAATCAATAAAGAAGATGCATAATATTCAGTCACATAACACATATTCTACCGTGGTTCACCCCCTCCTGGGCTACGTTCACAAATATTTGGCTCTCAAGCTATTTTATTATGTTTCAACAATATATCATGTCATGCGTGTTTACAGTCTTGGACCTTACAATCTCAAAATGCTTCCTGATCCCTGTGAGGCTTACTAGATTGCACCAGGCTCCTCAGCCTGCGATCTAACCCTCGAGATTGAGTTGCTCGACTCTTCTCTAGCTTACCATATTGAAAAATGTTGCAGCTCTTACAAGATTTACAACCTCTGACTCTCTTGGCCTTTAGCCTTCTTCTCTTCTTCTCTGTGTGTGTCCCCCCCTAGACCTCCTAGGTACTACTTATACATCTTCTTGGATTATCATCCATTACAATGTATTGCAAAAACCCTAACCCTAATTTAGTTAGGTCTCCCTTGCATGTGCACCTCTCATGCTTCCCTCTCCTGCATGCACATTTGTTTTACACATGCTGATCCTTTTGCATATGCATTCGCCTCCCACGTTGTGCCTTTCCTTCCAAGTTGGCCCCCACCCAACAACCACTGGCGAGGTTTGTCTTCTATGATCCTCTTTATTATCCTAACCAAATTATTGTTAGTGGACTCTACTTTCCCATTTCCCTGAGGGTAATAAGCAGATGAAGTAAAATATTTGACACCTGATTTAGCCAGAAATTGGGTCAATTTTTTAGAAATGAAGGCTAGGCCATTGTCTGTAATGATCTCTAATGAGATGCCAAATCTGGAAAATATGTTAGATTCTAGGAAAGAAATTACTTGCTCATCTTGTGCATGTCTAAGAGGGACAATGTCGGTCCACTTAGTAAAGTAATCAGTGGCTGTAAAAATAAATATATGCCATGTAGAAGATGGAGGATTGATAGGGCCAATAAAATCTATACCCCATTTAGAAAAAGGGAAATACGAAAGGACAGGTTCTAAAGGCATGGTAGAAAGACGTTATTTCCCAGTGAATTTTTGGCATTTATCACAAGATCTTGAAAATTTATATGAATCATGGAATATTGAAGGCCAATAGTGACCATTTCTTATGATCTTAAAAGAAGTAGCCTTAGTAGAAAAATGACCACCGATGTGGATGACGAAAGTTGATGATCCATGGATTTCGTGTAGCAATTTCTGTGCTTCTTTATCATTTACGCATCGAAGTAACAAACCATCAGTATACCTCATAAACAAAGACTCTCCTAAAATGATATACTTGGAAGCTTCAAGGTGGAGTCTCCTTCTCTAGTGAGAATCCATCCCTTCTGAACACTTTTGATGCTGCAAATAATACACCATATTTTTTATACCAAGGATGCTCAACTATAGAAAGATTTTGATTTTCAATATAGAATAGTGTTGAGAGAGGATTATATTGATCATCAAGTTCTTCACTTGGTTGAGGGTGCCGAGCTAAGTGAAGGGCTAAGTCTTGTCCATTTATTGTCTTCAAAGTCATGATCGTCAAATCATGCTCTTGAATATTGGCAAGCCAGTGTGCAAGTTTTCCTGAAAGATAAGTTTGTGAAAGCAGAAACTTGACAGCAGGAAAAGGGACTTTTACCTGCATATGTTTGCCCAAAATAAAATGGCGAAATTTTTCTATATCCTTGACAAGAGTAAAAACATGTTTCTCAATATTAGAATACTTGATTTCATCATCTGATAAACTTTGGCTCATGTAAGCTACATGTTTTTCATTGTTTTGGTCATCATTTTGTAAGAGGATAATAGAAATTGCTTCCTCAGTGGCATTGGTATATATGATAAAGTCTTTTTCAAAATCTGATTTCGCCATAACCGACGTGAACCTGATTTCTTTCTTAATCCTAAGGAAAGCATTATCAACATCACCCGTCCAAGAAAAGGAAAAATCATGTTTTAAAATATTATGGATTGGTTTAACCATGACAGAAAAATCAAGAACAAACCTACGAACAAAATTAATAATGCCCATGAAAGCTTGAACTTATTTCTTGGAGGTGGGGGCAGGAAGGCTTAGAATGAAAGTAATCCTCTTGAGATCTATGCTTATCCTTGAATCATAAATGATATGACCGAGGATATTTCCTTTCATGACACCGGAAATAGATTTGGAAGGATTTAAAGAAATGACAAATTTTCTGCAGCGCATGAAAACTTTTCTAAGATGACCAAAATGATCCAACCGATTCTTAGAATAAACAGTCAAATAATCAAGAAAAACTTGGATAATCTTACCGATTAGATCGCCAAAAGCTATCTGCATAGCTCTTTGAAAGGTGGCACCTGCATTATACAAGCCAAAAGACATGCGTTCATAAGCAAATGTGCCCCAGCATGTGGTAAATGTGGTTTTATACATATCAATGCTTTTTACCTTGATTTGATTATACCCGAAAAAAACGTCAAGTAAGGACATCATTTGAGACCCTACAACCTGTTGTAAAATCATTTCCATATTAGGAAGCAGGAAATGGTCTTTGACACTCGCTCTGTTCAATGCGTAGAAATCGACACATGTTGGAAGTAGGCCAAAGCAGAAAGAAAGGCTATTTTTGGAAGGAAGGCATGCATGAGGAAAGCGACAACTGGAGGGAAGAGTAACACGTATGCATGCATAGAAGACCTAATGATGTTAGGGTTAGGGGTTTTGAAATACACTGTAATGGCCGGTGAGCCAGAAATTTATAAATATAGATACCTAGGTCTCATAAAAGAGGCTAGAAGGAGAGGGACGGATATAGAGGGTCTTAAGGAGGAGTCTTGTTTTGATAGCTAGTTGTAATAGTTTGCTATATGACCTATTTTTGTAAGATGTTTAGCTGGAGAGGAGTAAGGAGGGTAGATATTGAGGGTTAGATCGTAGGCTGAGGAGCTTGGTATGATCTAGTCCGCCTTGTAATAGATCTCGACCCGACTGAGAAGAGTTGTAAAGCACGTGACGCTGTATATTTGGAACTGCTATAATAGAAGAGCTTAAGAGCCAAATCTTTGTGGACATAGCCCAGGAGGGGGTGAACCATGATAAAACCCATGTTATGTGATTGAATGCATGTGTTTTGTTATTGTCTTTAATAGTTATTAGTATGATGAATGAATGAGTTGATTATACTTCCCACATAACCGTTAATGACAATTTATTTCTTTAATAAGTTAAATAGAACTCTCAGTGCACACTTCTCAAATCCCCACTCAATCCTGGAATCCCCACTCAATCCTGGATTGAAAACACTTGAGTATTGCAGTCACCCATTAAGACTATCTCGGGTGAGACTGCGCAATGCATTCTGTGCGTTGCGTTGCCTTCTGGTTTACCAGGAGGGCCGATAGTTTTAGAGGCTTTGTTGGAACCCCAATAGACATGAACTCTGGGTCAATCAAGTTAAAGGTATAAACTCATATAAAATATTAACCAACAAATGGTTCCATTGCCATCGGTTGGAACAATATTGGATTGAGTAGATGGGATCAGTTGAAAATTTGTAAGATCTGCGGAAGGCAGATCAAGAGAATACTGAATCGGACAATGAGAAGGTCAAAAGAATGCACCACTACAAGGGGATGTTGAGACCGTGGAATCCCAAAAAAGCAGAGATCGAAATATGGCTGAAGACAAAGGAGCTGGAGTTGCGCAGAAAGATAACAGAAACCCTAGAGTAACACCGCGCAAATACCTTGAGAAGTATGTGTTTACTGATCTACATGAAGTCTTTTTCTGTGATTTTCCACATTTATTGCAGGAGTGGATATTGAGGTTGAAGGATAACCATGCAACAAAACGGATCCGATAGTTAGAGTGGACCTCAGTTCAAATTGAGCAGTTACAACAGGTGAACAACAAATTCACCCGTGCAGTAGATTTTTGGCTCGACAGTATTGTAGCAGGCTTTATAACATAATTTGGAGTAGATACAATGAAGTCATATAGCACAACGAAGCAAGAGTTTCTACGCGGACCTCGAGGAAGGTTTATTAGATCACGGTATACTTATATTAAGATACTGCTATACAATAAAGGTGTAATGACAATGGAGTCAGACAACTAAACTTCCCTGTGTGCATGGGGGAAGGGGGGAAGCACTGACATAAAGAAGAGAAATGGAAGACGAAATGGATAAAGGAAAGAAGAAGAAACCCTTGGACCCAATCATGATGGACGATGACCAGATCAAGCAGATCATGGCGACAACTAGAAAGACACGCAGTGGAGTACCCTACCAATACAAGGTGAATACAAAAAAAGAGAGTTGTAGTCGCGAGGGAAGGCTTGGTGAGTGATGAAGAAGAGGTAGAAGATCTCTGGGATGTGGAGTATATTGAGGAAATCCTGCGTGCAACATATGAGAGGAAGATGAGAGGTCCAAGAGCCGAAAGAGAAGGCAACAATCCTATCCATATTAATGTTAGTGTGGAACCCATAAACCCATCTATGACTAATACACCAAAGAGAACACCATCGTTTAGACAACCAAATTTTGGGAGAAGAAAGACAACATGAAGTACATCTACACAAGGAACAACAACTGGGGGAACCAATTCAGGAAGCACTAGTCAAGTATCTACACCACGCGGAGGTAGTAGTTCAACATTCAGGATGGCAGGACACGATCCCACCATCAGGTTACCAGAATTCAAAGGAGAAGCGTCAGAGGACCCAAAAAAACATTTGTTTATCTATGAAAAGATTTGGAAGAAAAATAGATCACAGACAAAGATACTAAACTTGCATAGCTAGCGATTACACTAAGGGATCACGCACTGGATTCGTATATGAGTTTAGCTACAAACAATCCACCAGGGAAAACCAGAACGATTGCAGACATCAAGAAATTGCTGATAAATGAGTTTCAGAAGCCAAGTTCAGAGGATCAGTACATGAACAAGATGATAGAAATTAGACAGAAACCAGGAGAATCCATATGGGAGATTGACCAGAGATTCAAGCGACTGAAAGGAAAGTTGAAATATCTCATGACCGATATGCAACACACACACTTATTCGTCAATTCACTGCTACCCCACTTAAAATATCCACTGCGACAACAAAAGTTCCAGACATAGGCAGAGCCTCTGCAAGCAGCCCTACAATTGGAAGAAATTCAATATCAATAGACAGATCTAGCCATCGAAGAGCTGAAGGAGGATTTTAAGAAATTAACGTTCCAGCTAAACCAGAACAAAAGTAAGGATAAACGAAAATCCATTTGGTGTACCACATGCAGGACAAAAGGGCACCATAAGAACAAATGTCCAACATTCGCGCAATATATGGTAGCAGGAATTCCAAATCCATTACCAACAAGAGGACTATGGTGCGAGATTTGTAAGAAACTGGGCCATGATCCATATTAATACCCAATGATGCAGAAATACCAGACAATCCCAAAGAGTTCATATTGCAACTTTTGCAAGTTAGTGGGTCATGATGACAAAGACTATAGAACTATGGATTTGATGCGAGAAAGGACATCAGATACATATAGGGTGCAGGCATAAATGATGACTGGGCAAGCCACACCAAATTTTAACCAAGTTCCATCCCCATACAACACTTTGCAACAATAGTATAATACTACACAACAACCATATAATACCGCGCAACCACAGTACACCACAATGCAACCTCAATACAATACCACACAATACAATCAGGCACCTCAATATAACACATCGAGAGGAGATTGAGCTGGATACAAGGGTGGAGGACGAGAAAGAGGAGGCTTTGGAAGAGGTAGAGGACCCGTGGTATGTCACAACTTTCAACAACTGGGACATTATGCAAGATAATATCCACTTCCACCAACAACTTGTATGTATTGTCATGCATCGGATCATGACACAAAAGAATGTCCTACGTTACTAGGGAAGATCCAGGAAAAGAGGAATCAGAACAACCAGAATGTTCAATGGATTTCAGCTGAAGCGAGGGATGAAGGATGAAACATCAACATAGTTACGCGTGGAGGAGCTAAAACAATAAACGACGCAGTCCGACAAGAGCCAGTACAACACCAGTGGGTGAAGAATAATGCCGAACCAAGGATACAATTCGATGCATAGAATGAGAAGGAAATATTTAAGCAAGCCAGACAAGAATTCTTAAAGTAAGACACTGTGTCGACTTCAACTGCGCAACAAAGCAAGGAAGAACCAGAGTACAAGATGCCTCCATCATTGGATCATACCAAAAAGATGAGGCCTCTGGGAAAAGTAAGTACAATCAAAGACTTTTTGCAATCATATGTAAAACTATTGAATGACCCATCCTCTGTCAAAATATTGCAAAACATATTAGAAAAATTGTTACGAGGAAAATCTCTCTATGGCTAGGGTAAACCACAACAGATGGAAATGACTGCAGAAATCAACTCTATCCCAACAACATGCTATATAAACCAATATTCAAGCGAGATAAGAAAGAGTCCTACCTCGTCCAGATGTTCGATGAAGTCCTCCATTGAGCACTTTGACCCAAAGCTATATACCTGCAACAAATTCTCAACAAACAAACAAAGCAAGCATATGGTGATAATATTAAAGGTTAGCACATTAGATATCATAATTCATTAATAAACATGACAAATATGCCCATGGAATAATAATTCAATATATTTGCAAGATATCAATTAGACGAGAAAAGAGTATTTCTATTAATATGTGATCAACATAAGTGAAAATGTTACAAACTTCTATGTTGGCATGGTTTGAAACCGAGAAACTAAGTTCCTTTAAGCTAGGCCTCCACCACTTCAATCCTCCACCAAAGGAAAGCCCATAAGAGAGAAACAATGAGGTTCTCAATCAATAAAGGAAGACTTGGGGGCTGAACAATGTGTTCAGACTTAAAGGACAAAGGGATGCAGACTCAATATGAAGTAAATAATTTCTCTAGAGTAACTTTGCTCTCAAAGTTGAATTCTTTCTCCCTTTTTCCATATCTCAGAATTGGCCCATTTATAGCCTTCAAAATGGAACTGAAGGGCTGAGTCAGAACGTTTCCAGTATATGGAAGGCCAAGGATCAGAGATCTCCTATCGTGACATGGAAACCTGACATTTAATTTTCATTTTCTCACACAAATCTCGATGTACACAGGCTGTAGTGGAGCAGCGTGCGTATATGCATGCTGTATAGTGTGCAAGATGCGTACATGTGGAGAAATGTTTATTTTTAGCTCTGGATCTTACAAACAGGGATGGTAAGTCTACATGGGGAAATGGAAAAAGGCCTTATGGGAAAGATTTCATAGGGTGAGGCAAATCTTGCTATAACAGATGCCCCTAATGTGTGAGGTTAGAGGAGTATCTGCGATGGCTGAAATACATTATAAATAACCCAGAAGTGGAGTGGTAGGGAACCAACTGGACGGACTAGTTTCTCATTACATTCTGCACTGACTTTGCATACATGGCTGCTAATAAAATTACACTGCATATCCATGTAAAAATATACCAAACAAGTGTCAGTGGCCATGAATAGGCAAATACAAATGCGGTTTCATGCCAATAGCTTTCATAGTCATGAACAAGGCCCAGTAGAACCAGTCTACAAACCAATCTGAAGATATCTGTATACCACAGAGTACAATCTGATCTCCCATGATCATTGAAGTCATATAGGTACTGGTCCAATGAAAAGGAAGCAACAACTTAGGAAAGCTGCGGACACATAGTGATGTATTCAAGTCTTCTACACAATCCGCCAAGGGTGCAAGTATACATCATGTGAATAAAGGAGTTGAGGTTGAACACAATGAGACATCGTTTGATTACCGGTCATTGAGGTATACCGTTATCAAATGTGAGACAACCTACTGATAATGAAAGTAGGTATTAAGGCACCGAGTACATTCTTACAAGTGCGAATAAAGGATTCAGTGTCAAACACCTAAAGAATCCATCAATCAGGAGACATTGATGTATTCCCAACTGTCGATAGCGAGAGAGCCTGCCACTAATGACTGCAAGCCTCAAGGTACTCATAAGACTCTAGGTCTTGTTTCCAGAATAGATGGGCTAAAGTCAATGGAAAGAGACCCGTTGAAAGGAGAGCATTAAGATATCTCTCATCAGTCAGCACGAGGTACAAAGAAGGAGCTTCATGATTTGGTGGAAATCAGACGAAGAACATGTTCACGAACCAATGACCCTGTGCGTCTTTCGCGTGTGCCAAGTGTAAGCGGTACATGGAAAAGACCCTCTGAATAGTAGCCAATGATAAAAACTACTGACAAAGGCGAGGAAACCACCAATAAGTCTAATGACATCCAAGACACTGCACTAATCCCAATGTGTGAATATATGTCTTACCATCGAACACAAGGGAAACCACTCAGTCAACGAACAATGATGAAATGTCAACTGCTGGGTTCAAGGTTACCTACCAGTGATGAAAGTAGGGCCAGGGTGCATGATAGGCCTACAATATCATGTGATTCTGAGACAAACTAAGGGTATGGCCAACATGCAAAGTCAAGAGTTCTGAGGAGTGGCCGACACAGGTTGATAGACTTCCTTTGAACAAGAGCATGAGACATATGGAGGAATCCGACAGGATAGACCCAATGATGAAACCATGAGATGCAAGAGGCATCAATGAAATTCTCTAGAGGGACTGGAAGAGTAACCAGTCAGTAGAGAAGACTCTGTAATAATCTCAGCTTCCTAAGGCCATGCTACTCCCAAAATTATAATGATGAATGGAATCAATAATTTTGTGCTCTGTTCAAAAGTGACACGACTGCTGTCAATATAAGATAATACTCCCTTCCCGCCCATTTTTTTTTGTTTTTTCATAGACAAATGAATGCTATGATACAGAGGAGGAAACGAGTGTCGCAAGTAAGCAAAACTAGTTCCAGCAGTGGAACATATCTATGCTCAATGCAGGGAAATGCATGCGAGAGACAGACACTCGTGGAATGTTTCCTCCTAGGTATAGGGTGTCAAATTGTGAATGATATAAACAAGGCTCTGCTTGGTTGAGGATGAAAAAATTGCTGAGGCAAACGATTTATAACATAAAGCAAGAACTAACTAAAGGCTCAATACTGCAAGCAAGGGCATGAGATGCAATCACAACTTAATGCAAAAAAAATCCTTTTTTATGTCTTTTCATCTACTTGGTGTGAAAAAGGGATAAACTTGTGCCAAATAGACGTTTTTTCAAATCCAATTTAACGAGTGTGAAAGGGACAAATCACTCGACAATCTTTTCACTTTTTGAAAACGAGTTGGAAAAGGGCTTAAACTGAACTCGTGTGGGAGAATCTAGGTGGCGGGTCATGGGGGAGGCCAAGGCTTCCATGCTGAACTTTTGTGGAATGTCAGTATCTTACAAATAACTGACATAAGCTTGGGAAAACCCAAAGCTCTCCCAGTCGATGAGGACAAATCATTAACGAAGTATATGGTATCCATGATGGATCAGATAATATCTCTTACAGGAAAAGACATAGGAGGGGGCATTGGGTACCCCAAAAGGCCATCCCAATCGAAGGGAAATTCCTCGGGACATGGAGGGAGAGTACTCAGGGAGAGAATAAATCTCTCTCATTCAGAAGGTGTAGGATCAGGAATACTGATGACATGGTTGAATGATGCATCACCCTCCACAAGGAGAGTAGGATTGACTAGATATTGCACTGGTACAACCACTTCTTCAATTCTAGGTTGAAGATGATGCATGATAACAGGGATAGGGGACACATCAACCTTGAAAATGGGTGTGAGGTAAGGAGAGGATTGCGGTGACATTACTGTTGTGTCAATCAAAGGAGAAACAGGGTGTGGGGAAATCACAGACACCTCAGAATCTGAAGGGCCCTTAGGTGAGCCCCACGCTTTTGGTATCCCATCAGTAGCTGGACACAAATGAGTAAGGTGATCTCCTTCGTAAGTCCTACAAAGTAATTTAGGTTTATGTCTGAGGCATTGAGGCTTTTCAATGCCCCCAACATTGTTCACAATGGCCAGTGACATGCTCTCAACATGACAGGCAGAGGCGAGAGAGTCATCTCCTACATGATGTACAAGGGTTGGAGATGTGACATTGATATGACTCATGGTGATTAGAGTGGTGCCCCCAGCATGAATACCAGCTGTTGGGTGCGGGTTGTCAACATGACTTGTAGAGGTCGTTGACCATCTCCAACATGATTGGCAGAGGTTGGTGATGGAGCTCCAATATGTCTGACAATGACTGGACTAGTGGCGAGTTGTGGAATTTGATACCAAGGTATAGGGAAAGATTGACTTTGAAACATTGCAAGCCAGGAAGGATCCTGGTTTACCCCCTATCCCTGTTCGGAAAGGTAGTATTCTCCACCTAACTGTTGAAGGAAAATCTCCCTGCGGACAGGTAGATCTCCTCTTGAGAGTTAGACTCTTAACTCTTAAGACAAAAGATGCTTATCATGGTCACTGACTTCCTTTTAGACCTAGATAAACTAATGCATGAGGAGGAAGGAGAAAGTAAGTACCTTTTACTGGTGTTTGTCCCTGCACGGTCTGAGTTGAGCTCCAATATTTCACTCCTCGATACGCCCTATAGACAAACAAAAGTACAAACAACTTCCTACTCTACTGATATTAGTTCGAAATAGACCTATCTATTAGAGACGAATTCATGTGAGATCAAACATAGAATTGAAAGAAACAGGCCAAGCATATCATATTAATGAGAATAATGATGAAGGAAACTTACAACCGTAGATGTGAGTGCAACAGCTTCATCAAGTCCTCCTTGTCTAACCCTTGCTTCAAAAGACCCACAATCAGAATGACAATATCTTCATTGATTATTCTCCTCCACTTCACTGTGTGTTTCCTATGAGATCATAGGCTTCATGCTTCCAATCCTTCCTCCCTTTTCACCATGAGAGAGCCTACTTATATAGGTTTAGAGAGGCCCAACCACTTGAGATATCTTTAGGGTAAGTTGAGGATTTTCCTCCTTCAGTTAGGGATCTTCCCTAAGATCATGGMTGKACTAGGGATTCAAATCCAACTGCCTTCCAAGATTGAAAAKATATTTCCCCCATTCTTCTCAACAAACCAACTTCTGCCCAAAATAGATAGCGCTCCCTCAAAAGGGGTGTCAGAGCGTTATAACGCTCCCTAGCAAGGTTTAGGGGGGCGCCARCACTCCCAAAAGTAGTAGYGCTCCTTTAAAATGGCAGTCCCTAATAGTCTATAAGGGGGCGCTARCACTCCTGAGAGAGGTATAGGGGAGCGCTCTCCTCTAAAAWCCCAAATTCAATGGTTCTTTCAGATGGCAAGAGGTACATAACTCCAGTTAACCATTCTTCTTCTTCCAAATCAAGTGTTTGAGGTGTTTCAAGTGTCTTTTTGATGTCGTTATAAGTATGACATAGGCATTATGGCARTATGCTTTTCCTGACACTTGCGACACTTGTGAGCAAAATATGACACTTGTGACCCTTGTAATGATGACACTTGCGACACTATCAAAGTGAGTATTTTTGATGTGTAACAGATTGCCCCCCAAAGTATGAAGTTAKAAGATAAGAACTGATAGCTGAAATGCTTTGTAGACTTTCAAGCAAGGGTATAGACRCAAAGAACCTGACAGAAGCTGCACACAAACATCCAACAAATATTATGACATGTTCCAAACCCAAGGCAGGCATACCTATGCTTGGGTGATCAAGAMTTGCAAGATATGGCYGCCTTAAAATACACTGCGGATCCATAATTGTATTAATAAAAGGTATAGCCACCGAGGATATAGTGTGGATCTATACTCTTATGACCTAAACTGATTGTAGCCACGAAGAATACACATTGGATCTACGAGATGACAAGACATAGCCATGACCAATACAAAGTGGATCTATGTAATAGTATATGTGTCATTGTTCAAGAGAAACTCCGTCGCAACCTGGGCAAAGTACATATCAGAGTGATCACTCAACCCAGGGTCTTCTTATGGATCCTGATGTAGTACGAATCTAACCATGTGAATATATGTACTGATGTCGAACATGGCAGAAACCACTTGATTACCGGTCAATGATGTAAACCGTTAGCAAGTGCGAGGGAAATCATAATTAATGTCAATGATTCCCAAGGTACCCTAGTACATTGCAACGAATGTGAATGGATGAGATGAAGTCAAACATATGTGGAATCATCCGATCAGAGGTAAATGATGTAAACCCACTGTCGAATGTGAGGAGGCTTGCCATTGAGGCATGCAGGTCCCAAAGTACTAATTGGTTTCTAAGTCTATTTCCTGGATAATGTGTTGAAGTCGATAGGAATAGACTTGTCGAAGGAGGGCCTTGATGTATCCCCCATCAACGACACAAAACGGACACAGAGATGTAATTGGTAGATCAAATGAACATGGACTGACACGGGTATTGAGACAAGATATTTGTGATGGCTGACTCTCGAGGCGGATACTTCCCTTGAACATTGAGGCACAACAACAGAAACATGACATGGACCAAAACATGATGATGCAATGGATACTGTGACTTTCGTCGGGTGACCCAAAGGAGTAAGACAAACTCAGGGGATTGGTTCAGTGCAGAGGTTCAATGGATTAAGATGTGCACAAAGACAAAGTGCCATGTTCAAGGGTGACTCTAAGAGTTACTTGGTAATGTTCTCAAAAACTGCTTGGCTTGCTTCTTTCAAACACAACGAAAACTGAAGTTCTCGTGTATCATTTGTGGTGACGATCACTACACTCGAGATTGTCCGCTTCGCAATGAAGTGGCCAAAATTTTCCAAGGAAAGTCACAACCCGTTGTGCTTACTCAGCCTTTTCCACAGCAACAATCCATGGTTGTTGAAACTCCCTCTTCTGGGGGCAGTTCCAGCCATCCTAATGATGAGGCCTCGTCGAGTGCACATATTTATATGTTCAATGGGATTAATTTGACCACTTGATCTAAGACATACGACACACCAGGTAACCCTGACAAAGGAAAAGACACTAACGGTAGCAGTACTTTACCGGATCCATCATCATCCTCCGTTAGTCTTCCATCGGTTAATCCTCCGTCTGGACCACTCTAGATTGAGAAACCCACATTCGACTCTATCTTACGCCCTCCTAAGAGCACTATTCGCAAAGATACCTTTAATTCTAGTTCACGTGCCACCCAGAACTACAACATTGTTGAAGATTTGGCTCAAGCACCGTGTGCTATGTCTGTGTTAGAATTTCTACAGCACTGCCCCAGTCAATGTAGAATGCTCTTGGCCGATCTTGGCGCTGTTGATCCTGAGTCGTCCAATTAGATCATGTTTAACCTGGACAATTATGCGTCTTGACTCTCCCACCAACTTGCTTTCCAAGTTGATGTTGTTGTTCACAATCAACAAATCCACCAAACTATTCTGGATGAGGGAGCCTCAACTTGTGTCATGTCTTTGGCATGTTGGAAAGGTTTAAAATCACCAGCACTCAACAAATCCCCAACGATGTTACGTGCCTTCGACAGGCGAGGTTTTCATCCCCATGGGTTTTTACAGTCCCTGCCCATCCAATTGGGTGGAAAAACTGTTACTGTTGATGTCGAGGTGGTCGATGCTCCCCTCGATTACAAATTGTTACTTGGAAGAAGTTGGTTTTATGCTATGATTTCCGTTGCCTCGTCGGTCTTTCGATGTGTACAATTTCCCCACCAGGGAAAAATTGTCACTGTTGATCAGTTGGATTTCTGCATGACCGATGCTCGCGTTCCCACTACCAACAATATTCCTTTCTTGGGAGACCACAAGATCATGTATGAAAGCGTTGATGTTGGCTTACTGAAAGATTCTAGTCTTATGGGTACCTTCCCTACACCACTTCCACCGACTACACATCATATTGCCACCATCGATATGATTTCGACCACGGCTTATCAATATTTGGAATCATATGACCCTTGGATTGTACCTTGTCCGTTGGAATTTGATGCACTAGGTGACACCGTGCCACTTAGTCCAGCCGAAACGTCATACGTTTCTATCCAATCCACTTCTCCCTTGTCAGAATACCAACATCTATTGGCGCCTGACGTTTCCTTGATGCAATCACGGTTGAGTTCCTTGTCGTCTGCGATCGACTACATTTCCCCAACTTTTCCTTCGGATGAATCTATTCCAGAGATGCTTCACATTGACAAGTTACCTTGGGATAGTAACCGTCACTGATCCTCTTTTCTTCCCCCTCGTGAAGAAATTCAGGAAGATATACACTCTATCTCCCCTCCTAGTGTTGACTTTTCATCATCTCCCATGATTTCAAATTCCGACGATTTGGATCCGATAGTGGACATGGTGATTTCTTCAGTAGGATTATTGGAGCTTGATCTCCTTACTCCTATCGCGACCCTCGACATGTATTCCTTCTCGCGTGATTATCTTCCATCCAACGAAGATCTCCTGGAGGCCATGACCATGTCTTATCCTTTGACATGATACCCTTCCAGAGCATTATCCTCTTGGAAGCCATGATCCGAATGAGGCCATGAGCATAGTTTCTCTTCTCTGTGGCAAGCTCATTAAAAAATGAAACAAAGGCCTTGGGCATAGTTCTTTTCCTGTGTCAAGCTCGTTAAAAAATGAAACAGTCACCTCTCTTGAACCTTCTTTTCATCCACCCTTCTCCTTTTTTCTCATCCAATAGAGATATTGGTGACAACCTCAAAGTCAGTGAATAAATTGAAGCTTGGAGGGCATGTCTCCAGCCTTTGCTGATCATTCTGGAGTTAAGCCACTAGCTTTCATGCTGGGGGCATACTGAGCTTAGTCTTTGTTCTTTCTCTTGCTCGTAAATACATGAGAATGCATTCGGGTAGACTTTTATCTTTTTTTCGGACCTGTATGGATACACGAAAAAGGAACCCCCTGGGGTCTCCTTTAAGCTCTTTTCAGACTCTCTAAAAATGAAAATATTGTCGAGTGATCTTGCTTCCTTTCCCACTCGTTAAAAGGTTTGAAAGGGCATCTTTCGAGTGATAATTTATCTCTTTTTCGGCCTTGCGAGACTAACATTACGAAAAAGGACAACATTGGAGTCATCTTTAAGTTCTTTTCAGACTCTCTAAAGATGAAAATATTGCTGAGCACCTTGTTCTCTTCACACTCGTTAAAGTATTTGAAGAAAATGTCTGTTGAGCGATAGTTTATCTCTTTTTCGGTCTCATCAGACTACTTTACAAAAAAGGAACTGAGAGAGTTCTCTTTTAAGTTTTTTTCTAGACTCTATAATCATGAAAACCCTTTGAGTTTTCTGTCTTTGGACTCATTAAACAAACATCGATAGGCCCATACGGGACCAAACTCTTACTTCTTCTAGTTTGTTAAAAAGGAAGAGGGACTTACCAAGGAAGGGATTGGATCAACCACTTTGGCACTCTTCGGATGAAGGGTGGGACTGACTGAGGAAGGGACTAGATCAGCCACTTTGGCACTCGTCAAAGGAGGAGTGGGATCGACCGATGACAGAACTGGATCAACCACTTTGGTTTCATTCTCCAAGGGGAGAATGGGGTCTACGGGTGGAAACGGATCGACCTCTTTGGAGTCACTCTCTAATGGGAGAGTGGGATCGACCGAGGATAAAAACTGATCGACCACTTGGGTTAGACTCTTTTGATGAAGAGTGGGGCTGATCGATGATGGAACTAGATCAACTACTTGGGTTTGTAGTTCAATCGAGGAGGAAACTAGATTGACCACCTAATCAACCAGACTGACTGAGGAGGAAACTAGATTGTTCCCCACTCCGGTGATCCCAAATCATCCTAATGTTTCAACTGCACCTAACACTTTAGATGTCATTACACCACCCACACATCAACCTCATGTCGAATTTTTGCCTTCTTCGTCCATCAAGTCTCCTTCCATTTCTCCTTCTTCACCTAGTGAAAGCTCTAAAGCAAGTAGCCAGGTTGATCAGAAGAAGAATAAATGGAAAGAGAAGAAGAAGAAAAACCCGAAAAGGACCAAGGCCCCAACAACATCATATGTTGGCTCTAAGCAACCAATTACCGTTAATAGTACTGGGAGTGTTGATGAGGTCAACAATATTAAAATGAAGAATCCGAAACCCAAATTCCCTTGCAGTCTTTGTAAGGGTGACCACTTTCTGAGGGATTTCTCCGGTCTTATCAAGGTCTTAGAAATGTGGTCCTCCACGTCATCATCCTCTGCTAGACATGCCAATGATACCCCGTTAACTATTTATGTTAAGGTTGGTAAGAAGAAGACAACTGTCAAGTTTCCTTGCATGTTATGCAAGGGTGATCATTACTCTCACCTTTGTCCTCGCATGGATGAGGCTTCTTCTCTTTTGAAAAAACTTCAACTTCCAAAAGGTTATCGTAAG
>ML809016.1:262722-299358 GCA_009831015.1 Picea engelmannii
TGAAGTCATATAGGTACTGGTCCAATGAAAAGGAAGCAACAACTCAGGAAAGTTGCGACCACATAATGATGTCTTCAAGTCTTCTACACAATCCGCCAAGGGTGCAAGTCTACATCATGTGAATAAAGGAGTTGAGGTCGAACACAATGAGACATCGTTTGATTACCGGTCATTGAGGTATACCGTTAACAAATGCGAGACAACATATCGATAGTGAAAGTAGGTATCAAGGCACCGAGTACATTCTTACAAGTGCGAATAAAGGAGTCAGTGTCGAACACCTGAAGAATCCATCGATCATGAGACATTGATGTATTCCCAACTGTCAATGGCGAGAGAGCCTGCCACTAATGACTGCAAGCCTCAAGGTACTCATAAGAATCTAGGTCTCATTTCCAGAATAGATGGGCTGAAGTCGATGGAAAGAGACCCGCTGAAAGGAGATCATTAAGTCATCTCTCATCAATCAGCACGAGGTACAAAGCAGGAGCTTCATGATTTGGTGGAAATCAGACGAAGAACATGTTCACGAACCAACGACCCTGTGCGTCTTTTGCGTGTGCCAAGTGCAAGCGGTACACAAAAAAGACCCTCTGAATAACAACCAATGATGAAAACTGCTGACAAAGGCAAGGAAACCACCAATAAGGATAATGGCATCCAAGACACTGCACGAATCCCAATGTGTGAATAGATGTCTTGTCGTCGAACACAAGGGAAACCACACTGCTGGGTTCAAGGTTACCTACCAATGATGAAAGTAGGGCCAGAGTGCATGATAGGACTACAGTATCATGTGATTCTGAGACAAACTGAGGGTATGGACGACATGCAAAGTCAAGAGTTTTGAGGAGTGGATGACACAGGTTGATAGACTTCCTTTGAACAAGAGCATGAGACATATGGAGGACTCCGACATCATAGACCCAATGATGAAACCATGAGATGCAGGAGGCATCAATGAAATTCTCTATAGGGACTAGAAGAGTAACGAGTTGGTAGAGAAGACTCTGTAACGAGCTCAGCTTCCTAAGACCATGCTACTCCCAAAATTATGATGATGAATGGACTCAATAACTTTGTGCTCTATTCAAAGGCGACACGACTACTGCCAATATAAGATAATACTCCCTTCCTGCCTGTCTTTTTTTGTTTTTTCATAGACAAATGAATGCTATGATACAGAGGAGGAAACGAGTGTCGCAAGTAAGAAAAACTAGTTCCAACAGTGGAACATACCTATTCTCAATGTAGGGAAATGCATGCGGGAGATGGACACTTGGGGGAATGTTTCCTCCTAGGTATAGGGTGTCAAATTGCGAAGGATATAAACAAGGTTTTGCTTGGTTGAGGATGCAAAAACTGTTGAGGCAAACGGTTTATAATGCAAAGCGAGAAATGGCTATAGGCTCAATACTCCAAGCAAGGGCATGAGATGCAATCACAACTTAATGCCAAAAAATGTCCTTTTTTATGTCTTTTAGTCTACTTGGTGTGAAAAAGGGATAAACTTGTGCCAAATAGACGTCTTTTCAAATCCAATTTACAAGTGTGAAAGAGACAAGTTCACTCGACAATGTTTTCATTTTTTGATAACGAGTTGGAAAAGAAATTAACTAAGACTCACAACCTTTCAAGTCCAATTTAATGAGTGTGAAAGGGACAAATCACTCGACAATATTTTCACTTTTTGAAAACGAGTTGGAATAGGGCTTAAATTGAACTCGTGTGGGAGAATCTAGGCGGCGAGTCATGGGGGAGGCCAAGGATCCCATGCTGGACTTTTGTGGAATGTCAGTGTCTTACGAATAACTGACATAAGCTTGGGAAAACCCAAAGCTCTCCAAGTCGATGAGGATAAATCACTAACGGAGTATATGGTCTCCGTGATGGATCAAATAATATCTTTTATAGGAAAATACATACGAGGGGGCATTGGGTACCCCTCAAGGCCATCCCAATCGAAGGGAACTTCCTCGGGACTTGGAGGGAGAGTACTCGGGGAGAGAATAAATCTCTTTCATTCAAAAGGTGCAGGATTAGGAATGCTGATGACATGGTTGGAGGATGCATCACCCTCCATAAGGAGAGTAGGATTGACTAGATATTGCACTGGTACAACCACTTCTTCAATTCTAGGTTGAAGAGGATGCACGATAACAGGGATAGGGGACACATCACCCTCGACAATGGGGGTGAGGTCAGGAAATGATTGCGCCGACATTACCGTCGTGTAAATCAAAGGAGAAACAGGGTGTGGGGAAACCATAGACGCCTTAGAATCTGAAGGGCCCTTAGGTGAGCCCCACGCTTTTGGTATCCCATCAGTAGCTGGACACAAATGAATAAGGTGATCTCCTTCGCAAGTCCTACAAAGGAATTTAGGTTTACGTCTGAGGCGTCGAGGCTTCTCAATGCCCCCAGCATCGTTCACAACGACTGGTGACATGCTCTCAACATGATAGGCAGAGGCGAGAGAGTCATCTCCTACATGATGTACAGAGGTTGGAGATGTGATATTGATATGAATTGTGGCGATTAGAGTGGTGCCCCCAACATGACTAGTAGTGGCTAGGTGCGGATTGTCAACATGACTTGCAGAGGTCGTCAACCCATCTCCAACATGATTGGCAGAGGTTGGTGATGGAGCTCCAGTATGATTGACAGTGACTGGACTAGCGGCGAGTTGTGGCATTTGATACCAAGGTCCAGGGAAAGATTCACTTTGAAACATTACAGGCCAGGAAGGATCCTGGTTTACCCCCTGTCCCTATCCGGAAAGGTAGTATCCTCCGCCTAAGTGAATTGAAGAGGTGTGTACGGGTGTCATGACTGAAGTCTGTGAAGAGATGAAAGTATGATAAGGACTATTCGAGTGAGGATATATGTTGCCCCCTTGTGAAGGGGTTCCATAAAGAGGGTAGCCCGAACCGTAAAATTGATTCTCCCCGTAAGAAACACCCGGGGATACATGAGTACCCGTCATGGGAAAAGTGTTCGATGGAACTGACATGGCAGACGAAGGATACCTGGATGGGTTGTAATAAGTAGAGTAAGCACCCATCTAAGTATTGGCTTCTGAAAGAGCGTAGCTAGGAATGGATCCGTAAGAGGGGAGGTTCCAACCTCCAGTTGTAAAAGCTGGTTGAGAGACATGACTCATATGAAACGAAGACGTAGGCATTGGGGCCATGGTGCCCCCAGATCCAATGCTAGGATTCATATAAGTGGACCAAGGAGAGGATTGCAAGTGTGAAGGCATATCAATGGGAGAATGACTAGAGACCCAAGGTGTGGACTGAGTGCCATAGTTCTGTATACCATTATGAGAAACAAGAGGACTCGTCCCCATGAACTGAGTAGGCATCATGGTGTAGGTAGCGGTAAATGAGGGAGCCAAAGGGACTCCACTATCCATGATAATGAGAACTCAATATAGATTTTTAAGGCCAACTAGTAATCAAAGAGCATACCAAAAGTCAAACGGCCTATATGCATGCAAATGGGGTAAAGTGGCTGAGTGGCCTCCCTCCCTAAAGAGGGTATGTCTCACCCAAGAGGGGCCTGAGACTCCCTGCTAAAGATCAGAGGTAACATAATCAGTTATAAGGGCCCTCATGGGCTTAACAACTAGTCGGTCAGATCCCCCAAGAAAGGTAATCCTCCATAAAGGCTGTGTGCTGTCTGACCCTTATCTGACCCAGGGTACCTGCAGAATAACCCCTGCAAGTAACCTATGAGACACCTAAGTCAAGCAACTAATAAACAATTGTATAACCGATGCACAGGCGAGCAGTCGTAAGTCAGGTCCACCGTATGGGCAGGGTAGCAAAGCCCGAAACCTTGAAAGCATCGCCTCTCACGGAGGTAAAGGCACTAGCAAGATCCCCAAATATGAATAGATCCCCAGAAATATCTCTAACGCTAGGAAGGTATCGGGGGGATATCCCTTCAATCGACTTCGCGCGACCTCGTGATTAACTCCGGTGTGAGTGGAGCCTCCTGATTTTACCAATTATACAATGGATTGCTCCACCCCCTGACCCAGACACATATGTTGATTTAATTGCCTTGGAGAAGTTTACTCACAAAATCCTATTCAAAGGCACTAAATCCTAAGCTAGTTCGTGCACACTAGAAAATAAAATTGTGACTAATTAATTTTAAATTATAGCGTTGATTTTAATGGCCGTGATTACTCAAAAAGGTATGGTAGTGAAACTCATGGTGTTATGACTCTGCACGAAAAGTAAATATGAAAATAATGCAAAGTCCTAACTTTAACTTTCAATGAATGATACGCTTCTAAAAACCAATGCAATTTTCAAATTCAACTCTGCAATTCTGAAGTAAAATGCAATCTTTTACTATATGCACTAAGCTAATGACAAGGACTTCAAAAGACAAAAATGCCAAGCAATGCAAAATGCCTATTTTTTTTGTATTTTCAATATAACAAAACTAAAAATGCATGGACTGAAAAGTAACTTGATATATATAACCCTACTGTGTATAAAAAGAGACAACTCAAGAAGGATACCAAGCAACAAAACACCCAACCCAATGTACAAGGACAATAAAAAATGAAAAGATGATGAGAAAGACTCCGCCCAGAAATTCAACCAAGGATAGGTTTCTTGTCATCCCACAAGCACTTAACAGGCACTACAAAGACCCAAGAAGGCTCAACAAACATCAAATCCCACCCAACAACCACCAGACCCAGCAAACAAGCAAGGAAAACTGATGTACGCGAATGTTTAGGCAAACAAAGCATATATACGCAATTTGCAGTGAGACAACCTGCATATGTACGGGACTGTCAAGGCAAAAAACACGTATATGTTTCAAAACAAGGCCAAGCAAAGGAGAAAAGATGAAAACTCAGACCGAGAGTTACCAGAGGCTGTCAAGCAATGATGCGATAAGAAACACGAAAGAAATGAGAGCAATCTAAAGAGAAAAGTACTCCAAACCCTAAGAAAGAAGATTCAATCCCCAATATGGTTGCCAATTCTGTTATGAGAAAAATCTCTCTATGGCTAGGGTAAACCACAACAAACGAAAATGACTGCAGAAATCAACTCTATCCCAACAACATGCTATATAAACCAATATGCAAGCGAGATAAGAAAGAGGCCTACCTCGTCCAGATGTTCGATGAAGTCCACCGTTGAGCACTTTGACCCAACGCTATATACCCGCAACAAGTTCTCAACAAACAAGCAAAGCAAGCATATGGTGATAATATAAAAGGTTAACACATTAGATAACATAATCCATTAATAAACATGACAAATATGCCCATGGAATAATAATTCAATATATTTGCAAGACATCAATTGGACGGGAAAAGAGTATTTCTATTAATATGTGATCAATAGAAGTGAAAATGTTACAGACTTCTGTGTCGGCACGGTTCGGAACCGAGAAACACATTCCTTCCAGCCGGGCCTCCACCACTTCAATCCTCCACCAAAGGAAAGCTCATAAGAGAGAAACAATGAGGTTCTCAATCAATAAGGGAAGAGATTGGGGGTTGAACACTGTGTTCAGACTTAAAGGAAAAAGGGATGCAGACTCAATATGAAGTAAATAATTTCTACAGAGTAACTTTGCTCTCAAAGTTGAATTCTTTCTCCTTTTTCCATAGCTCGGAATTGGCCCATTTATAGCCTTCAAAATGGAACTGAAGGGCCGAGTAGGAACATTTCCAATATATGGAAGGCCAAGGATCAGATATCTCCTGTCATGACATGGAAACCCAACATTTAATTTTCATTTTCTGGCACAAATCCCGATGTACGCGGGCTGTAGTGGAGCAGCCTGCGTATACACATGCTGTATAGTGTTAAAGATGCGTACATGTGGAAAAATGTTTATTTTTAGCTCTGGATCTTACAAATAGGGATGGTAAGTCTACATGGGGAAATGGAAAAAGGCTTTATGGGCAAGATTGCATAGGGTGAGGCAAATCTTGTTATAACACACCCATTTAGACAGTGATTTTCGTATGAAGATTCTATAGTGATGGAAACAAATTTTAAAATTCTACAACATGGTTTTTTTGTAAAACATGACCAATTATCTGACATGGAAGAAATTTCCCCAGAATGTGTGCGAGGTGGCCGGTACATGCGGTTCTTTGAAGGAAACTTGCCCATATTTTCCTTTCCTCATCAGATGCCAGATCGGCTTCAATACATATTACCTTTTCGTGAATTTCTAAATCAACCTCCACATATCTCTTTTGTTGGTGATTATTTAAACTCAACTTGTAAACATTTTACTTGATTGTTATATTAAAATTGGTTCCCTCTCAACTACTATTCACTAAAGATTTGACTTGGTCTCACCCTTTTTTGTATTTTCTTCCTCATTCGACTGATAAACATCTTTTTGGTCGACTCAAGTAGGAGAAGTTTCGACTTGAGTATTTCAATTTTAGTCGACCCATATTGCTTCAACCTCGACCCGACTTGTATTTAAGTTTTCTTCGACTTCGAACTTTAGGTTACTTCTTTCTTGGACTGACTCGACTTGGAAGAAAACTGACTTGAGAAATTCAAATTTGGTCGTCTCGACTTGCTTTGGTCGACTTGTATTTCCCGACTCAATTTTCCTTCGACTTCGACCTTTAGTTGGTCGACTTGTCTTCGACTCATCTTGAAATCAATCGACTTGTCTTCTCCAACTTTCGTCAATCTGCAGGTTTGCAGTCAGTCAACTTGTCTTCGAATCCTCTTGCAGTCAATCGAATTCCAGATAGTTGACCTTATTGTTGTTTGAATTGACTCGACTTGTGACTTGATGGTGTTAATGCTTCCTCACCAAACATCCACCATTGACATTTTGTCTGATCTATGGACTCTTCTTCAATTGAGATTTTCTGAATAACTTTTAATGAACCATGTCTTATTAACTTCTTTATTTGTAATTTGTATGGATCCATATTGGATTATCCATTTACCTTTTTTATCTGGAAAGTTTCTTCATAGTTTCTTCTTTTGTGCATGGATGTTAATGACACAATCTTAGCCTTATACAATATAGGATGAGTGTATCAAGCTCATACAATATATTAGTCAATATTATCTTCTACTGATATTCAAGTCACCTTCATAACATTATGTCCAATATTGACAATGCTTGACATTCAAGTCACCTTCATAACATTATGTCCAATATTGACAATGTTTGATTCAAGTCACCTCCATAACATTATGTCCAACCTTCATAACATTATGTCCAATATTAACAATGCTTGACATTCAAGTCACATTCATAACAATATGTCCAATATTGACAATGCTTCTCAAACCAATCAATCAATGAYACTTCACATATTTATCAAGGTTGACATCAATGACAACCAAATTGCCAACACACCTTGATTCAATCCTTTGTGGAACATTGTGCTTATAGGATTCCCAAGATGAATTTTTATTATAATACTCAATTGCATTGGCATCGATATTCTTTGGAATATAGGTCAATTGTTTTTGTTCAGAGCGATGTCGATATACTGATTAGTTAAGGTACCAGCTCTTGTGATTAGCATAAGGTGTCATTGTAGAATGATTTTTTCTCATAGTTCTTGTAGTATTTTCCTTACTCACATTTGGTATCATGTCTCTTCCTAGTACTCATTCCCTCCTACAAAACAATAGTTTGATGAGGCGAAGATCAACCTTCTTGGCCCAAATCTACAACTAAATAGTACTCATTCCCTCCTACAAAACAATAGTTTGATGAGGCGAAGATCAACCTTCTTGGCCCAAATCTACAACTAAATTCTCCTGGTTGACCTGTTGGGCTCCCTGTTGCTAAGAAGAACCCCTTCCTCTATGCACTCTCCCTCTTTAGTGGAGACGAGGCATTAAAAGAGGGAGAAAACATAGGAAGTTGGCTGAGGGGGTCACAATTCTTACCTCAAACCACCAATGTAAGCACAAAACATTTTGTTCCTCAACAATGACTACAATAAGAAACATTCCACTACGTTCTACCATCTTCGTTCTAGAATGAGCGAGACTTAAAGTCATAGCTTGCAAGCAATACTTGAGGTTCTCCCCACAACCACCTGGGGAATTGGGTAGCCAAGTGGCGGGTTGCTCGATTCCCGAATGGACTTGCATTAAATCTACACTAACACCCCACCAAGGGGTTTTTATACCTTTATATTATATTCATTTAGTCACTTTTTTTTTTTAATCTTGAAAACCAACTTTTATAGCTTTTCCTTCATATATTTTTGCATTCCACTTGTAAAACACTTCAACAATATTTTAAAACTCCGAAGCCTGAGACTCGAACCTGCGCTGGAATTTAGAGCAAAGTACGCCTGATGAATCAATATAATGATACGTGTTGTGTCGACCTATTTAATGATATAATGCCTTGATTTTTTTTTGAAAAACATTGATATCCTTATATGTGGCACCGATTTAAACACTTGGACACGGGGTAGGACGCAACGATGACCAAATCATTTCATGGCGACGTGGTCTCTAGTCTTCTACTCGAACAATTGTTCAATGAAATACTTAATTTACAGGGTTTTGGCATTCGATTAGGGTTTTTATTTTATTAGATTTCTTTGGGGTTTTAGGACCTTCACTTCCGAGGTTCTTGGTTTTGCTTCTATGGTTATTGGCATCATCCCTCGTCTATTCAGGTTCTAGTTTGTTGTAGTTTTCTTATGCCCTTATTTTTAAGATTTCAAGAACATCAACAACACAACTACCACATAGCTTCTCGCAACCTTATGCTTGTGTGTTTCTATCCTTTGTTTTATGTTTTCGTGTAATGTCCAATATCACTACAAAAGGAAACTCTTGAATACATTAACCCTCAAATTAATGTTATGAAGAAGGTTTTGTAGAAGATATGTTCTTATAAAAGAGTTGAGAGACATGAATGGAAGTGTTTCTTTTCTTTTCATATTATTTGTCTATTTCATTCTATTAATGTTGTAAAGGTAACAATTTGAATTTATAAATTCATTGGGTGCACTTAAAATCTTGTTAAACAATATGGTTAAATCAAAACTTAAGATAAAAACCATAACAATCCACTTTCTTACAATGGTTAGGGCACTCTTAATTAATGGTCATCTGAAGAATAGGCCCACTCTTAATTTGTAATAAATTATGCTTAGTAGTGATTTCGTCTCAGCATGGAGATAATGCCATGCCATGGCATATGAACAATGTAATTGTATCATTTTTTAATAAAGAAAAGTCAAATTAGTTGACTAATGGGTATATCACTAGGAACAATCCATGATACCACAAGAGGGAATAGTGAGGGGGCCTAGAGGGGGGTTCATCATGCTAAGAAAACCCCAAGCCTCCTTGTTGAATTATGTATTCTTGGAAATAATCAATTATTTCCTTTTTTCCTGATTTCAAAGAAAAATAGGTAATGGAGGAGGATGGGTAGTGTTAGCACATATGTTTGTAAAAAGGTGTTTTTCCATTAGGAATTGACCCCTAGGTGAAAAAATGAAATGAATCGGGCTAAAAACCCACAAATGTGTTATATCCAAGGTCGGGAGGGGTGATTTGACCTCTTGGCGCGTTGTGCTAAGGCGCATGCAGATATGGGCGGCTAAGCATAGCACGCTCAAATCTACGGCCCACAACCCATCTCAGACCCCTCGACCTTCTGCCTTTAACGGGGGGGTCCGAGCAAGTGGTTTTGCAGGTGCGGGCCCCCCACTACGTGGCATCCTCTCATCAACTCGGACCCCCCCCCGCTTATTACCACTTACCACCTACCCCCCCCTCCGAGCTAGACCGCTTACCGCCCTCACTCCCTCCAACACCTGTCTTCCACTCAACCTTACCCCCTGCTTGTCACATCTCCCCTTTTCACTTCCGCCTTTTGCTTCCCGACATCTGTCTCCCATGTCGCCTCCACCTATGCTGTTGTCCCCACTTTGCCCTGCCACCGCAGCCTCTCATTCTGCCACCACATCATCTTCCTCTACCGCATCACCTTCACATCGTGGCACCTCAGCTCTCACGAACTGGCGCCCACACATTCCTAGTCACCACCACCTGCTTCCTTCCACCTGGCCGTTGCTCGCTCTCTGTTCTATTCTGGTGTGCGTCAATCACCTTGCCAACTCCTCCTCATCAGCGTCCACGTCCCCCCGCTAGTGTTCCCTGCAAGCATCCAAGCAATGATCCAAGTGGAAGAGTTTTAGAGTGCGGCCAACACATTTTCCAAGTGCCGCGTTGACTCAGGCCTTGTCCTGATCCCGATGCAGATAGTTAATGAGGTTGGGGGAAGTGGTTGAAACATCGTCTCCCCCCATAAATGGAAGGCTCGAAAAGCATTGGCAGACTGCTCGAGATCGCGTTTGACAAAGAATTGCATGCGTAGTCTGACAAAGAAGACGCACACTGACTTATCTGAAACTCGTGTCTGACAGACGTTTGCATGCACAGTCTACCAGAAGATTGTGTGCACGTTCAACCTGACAGGGAGCTCGCTGACTCAAGGCTTTGACTGCAGTGGCGTTTTGTTCTGAGTATATATAGTTTGTTTGGTTATTTTGTTATGGTTGATGGTTGAGCCAAGCTCCCGTATTGTAAAGTTTTAATGAAGCTCTGGTTATGTATTGTGAGCTGAGACTTCTTGTTTAATGACCATCAACTTCTTTCTCATCTTATTTTCCTCTGATACTGAAGTGTCCATGATTGAAGGATTCACATGGTTTGTTTTAACTGTATTGTAATGTATGTTTGATTGTAGTGTTGCTATTAACGTTCTCCAGTTTCCTGAAGTTTTGAATCCAAGAGGATCTTCTATTTGAAGCTTTTCCTCCTTAGGCTGCTGGAAGACCTGATGTCCATAGTAGACCTCTACATTCTTCTCACAAGTTCTTCCTCCTACTCACCCCTACTGCAACCTACTGACTGAAGTTAATCAATACCTCACCTGCTTGTGCATGCTGGCCCAGTTTTCTGAGTTAAAATGATACCATCTTGAGTCTGCACCCATTTGACCTCTTTAAAACCAACCTGTGACATATAAAACTCTGATGGGTATTGGGCTTACCTTCTCTGCAATCATAGAGTGACTTCTAGTGCTAACATTTTTGGTGTCGTTGCTGGGGACGAATTGCAGACATTCCCTGGGACATAATGAAAAAGAGCTTCTGATTATGAAGGTGCATCAGATATCAGAACCATTGAAGATTGCAGCTTGCACCTGACGACTCCACTGTGACGACTCCATTGTTTTAGTTGTGGCTTCGAAAGACAGACACATGAGGTCTACTCCACATCTACCTCTAGCAACACCTGAAGCTGACCCAAAGAAAATTATCAGACAAAGAAAGACCTCTCAGGAAGGTACTTCAACTACTGTACCTGATGATTTTGGTAAATTTCATAATCCTTCTTTGACAACTCCAATAGTTGTTTCTCATTTTCCTATCACACCATCTATTGGAGCTTCTAGAAGTTTAAATTTTGGGAGTTTTCATGTTGATTTCCCCTCTCCCAGTCTCGGTTTGGAAGGCTTTGACACTCTTGTTTCCCCAGGAGTTGTATCCTTGTCTAAACCCAGAGCCCCTGAAAATTTTCCCACTCCGATTTTTACTACTCCTTCCCCTATTACGGTCGCTGCATTTACAGAAGGGGAAACCTCTATTCCCTCAATCCCTGTAGCCTTTTCTCCAAATCCTCACCTGTTTCCCTTTTCTCCCAGAAGCACATTTTCAGTCTCCCCTGTTCAAACTCCTTCTCCTCCTGGTTCTCCTCCAGTCCACGTCCCAATGGCAGGTGCTAATCCCCCTAGGAACCGAATGGATTCCATAGTGGGTGCTAGATATGCCCCTCTCGTTTTACCTCAACCTCTGAACGCTCTCCCAGCCGGTGGCTACCTTAAGAAGTTACCCAAGTTCACAGGTGAGGGAGACATAACTACAGAAGAACACCTGACAACCTTTTATAGTTATGCGGACAATTATGTCATTGTGGATGAAGATGTATGGATGAGAATTTTTGTTCATAGCCTTGATGGAGAGGCTAGGAAATGGTTTAAGGCCTTGGATCCTAGATCTATTGATGGAATTGAAGCCCTAGATGATTCATTCTTAAGACATTGGGGGGATAAGAAAGATTTCCTTTACTATATTACAGAATTTGGATCACTTAAGAAAAAAGAAGGGGAATCTATTTCTAACTTTTCAACGAGGTTTAATAAAATGTATAATAATATTCCTGCTGAGATTAAACCTACATAAACCTTTGCCAAAATCACATATGCTAGTGCCTTTGACCTTGATTTCTGCCTCCTGTTAAGAGAAAGAAGAGCTACTTCCTTGGCTCATATGCAAGATGCAGCCCTGGAAGTGGAGTCTAATATATTAGCAGTTGAAAAGCTTAGGAGTAAGGTTGATAGAGACAGAGGAAAGGGGAGGTCTGAAGCTTCAACCTCTGGTTCCTCTGCTGCCCCCCCTCAAATGGAGGAAGTAACCAAGCTACTAAAATCACTTTCCTCTAGAATGGAAAGGCTGGAATTGGAAGGGAAACAAAACTATAGGAATTCCCCTAATGCTAAAAATAGGGGAAATTTCATAAGACCAAATAACACCCCTCATATTATCCAAAGAGATTAGAGAAACATGGATAGGGATGATCAGAAAATCCAGACCCCCCTCCAAAATAACCTTGTTGCTGATGAAGAAGGAGAGGAAGAAGAGGTCGATCCTGAAATCCATTGCCTTGGAGACACCTCCTCATCATTTCCACATTTAACCCAATCTGCATATGAGGAGTCTCTCATGGATAGCCAACTAAATGAGCTGAGCAGAGGGGAGAAGACCACTAACAACCCAAATAAATACAACCTCAGGTCCAAAAGGAAAGAAGGAGGATCTGACATTCCTGATTAGCCTGCAAGAGCAGAAAAGCCTGCTAAAAATATATTAGACAACAACAAGGGAAGGAAGACACAAAACCCCTCACCAGTGGTCCAAAGCCCTATCCTCAAAGGCCCTGTCCCAAAAGTTAGAGAAATTCTAAAGCCCTCCTCCTCTTTTAACTTTGAGCATGAAATTCAAAAAATTAGAATCCCTGTACCCCTTTCAGAGCTGGTCAAGCATGGAAACTTCAAAAGGTCCCTCTCTAAAGTGTTGCAGTATGAGCCATCATCCCATTCCACAGACTCAGTCAACCTTCAGGACGAAAAGCCAACAGTCATCTTAGGTCCGTTTATAGAAGATAGAGATGATTCATCCCCTCCCTTTTATACATCACTGAACATACATGATAAGGTGTTGCATAACTGTTTGATGGACACAGGGGCATCTCATAATCTCATGCCCAAAACTGTCATGGATGAACTTGGATTAGAAATCACAAAGACTTACCATGACTTATATTCCTTTGACTCTAGGAAAGTGAAGTGTCTTGGGGTCATTAAAGATCTGGTTGTGACCTTGTTTCATTTGCCCATGAAGAGTGTGGTCATGGATATCATGGTGGCTGATGTTCCCCCCAAGTTTGGCATGCTCTTGTAAAGATCTTGGATAAAAAGGCTTGGGGGAACTTTGTAGATGGACCTCACATATGCTACCATTCCTGTGTTTGGAGGGAAGCATAGAAGGTTGTATAGAGAAGCTCAGTTGGTCTACATTATTAGTGACAAAGAAAACCCCACCAATCATCCTATCTTGGCACTTGATACTGATTTGGGATCTAGTTTATTTCAGCTTACTGATGCTCCTGAACCTCCTCTTGAAATCAGAAAGCAGTCCCTTACTCTCTATGAAGATTCTCCTTCGATTACCTCTGTTTGGAAAATGTTCTTTGATGGAGCCTCTTCTAGAGAAGGTGCTGGTGCTAGAGTGGTATTGGTTTCACCTACCCAAGAGACTATATCTTTGTCCTACAAGTTAGAATTTGAGACTACCAATAATGTGGCAGAATATGAAGCTCTTATTTTGGGTTTGAGGGCTGCAAAAGACATGGGGATTGAAGAGATATCAATGTTTGGGGATGGTGAGTTAATTGTCCATCAGATCAAAAATATTTATCAAGCCAAGCACCCTTGGTTCAGAAGTTACAGAAACAATGAGGTTCTCAATCAATAAGGGAAGAGATTGGGGGATGAACACTGTGTTCAGACTTAAAGGACAAAGGGATGCAGACTCAATATGAAGTAAATAATTTTCCAGAGTAACTTTGTTCTCAAAGTTGAATTCCTTCTCCTTTTTCCATAGCTCGGAATTGGCCCATTTATAGCCTTCAAAATGGAACTGAAGGGATGAGTTGGAACGTTTCCAATATATGGAAGGCCAAGGATCATAGATCTCCTATTGTGACATGGAAACCCGACATTTAATTTTCATTTTTCGGCATAAATCCCGATGTACGTGGGCTGTAGTGGAGCAGCCTGCGTATACACATGCTGTATAGTGTTAAAGATGTGTACATGTGGAAAAATGTTTATTTTTAGCTCTGTATCTTACAAACAGGGATGGTAATTTTGCATGGGGAAATGGAAAAAGGCCTCCTGGGCAAGATTGCATAGGGCGAGGCAAATCTTGCTATAACACATCCATGTAGACAGTGAATTTCGTATGAAGATTCTGGAGTGATGGAAACAAATTTTAAAATTCTACAACATGGGTTTTTTGTAAAACATGCCCAATTATCTGACACACAATAAATTTACCCATAACGTGTGCGAGGTGGCCGGTACATGCGGTTCTTTGAAGAAAACTTGCCCATATTTTCCTTTCATCGCCGGATGCCAGATCGACTTCAGTACATATTACCTTTTCGTGAATTTCTAAATCGACCTCCACATATCTCTTTTGTTGGTGATTATTTAAACTCAACTTGTAAACATTTTACTTGATGGTTATATTAAAATTGGTTCCCTCTCAGCTACTATTCACTAAATATTTGACTTGGTCTCACCCTTTTTCGTATTTGCTTCCTCATTCGACCGACAAACATCTTTTTGGTCGACTCAACTAGGAGAAGTTTCGACTTGAGTATTTCAATTTTATTCGACCCATATTGCTTCAACCTTGACCCAACTTGTATTTAAGTTTGCTTCGACTTTGACCTTTAGGTTACTTCTTTCTTGGACCGACTCGACTTGGAAGAAAACTGAGTTGAGAAATTCGACTTTGGTCATCTCGACTTGATTTGGCCGACTTGTATTTCTCGACTCAATTTTCCTTCGACTTCAACCTTTAGTTGGTCKACATGTCTTCGACTCATCTTGAAATCGACTGACTTGTCTTCTCCAACTTTCGTCAATCTRCAGGCTTGCAGTCGGTCAACTTGTCTTCAACTCGTCTTGCAGTCAATCGACTTCCAGATAGTTGACCATATTGCTGTTTGAATCGACTCGAMTTGTGACTTGATTGTGTCAATKCTTCCTCACCAAACATCCACCATTGGCATTTTGTCTCATCTATGGACTCTTCTTCAATTGAGATTTTCTGAATCACTTTTAATGAACCATGTCTTATTAACTTCTTTATTTKTAATTTGTATGGATCCATATTGGATTATCCATTTACCTTTTTTATCTGGAAAGTTTCTTCATAGTTTCTTCTTTTGTGAATGGATGTTAATGACACAATMTCAACCTTATACAATACMGGATGAGTGTATCAAGCTCATACAATATATTAGTCAATATTATCTTCCACTGATATTCAAGTCACCTTCATAACATTATGTCCAATATTGACAATGCTTGACATTCAAGTCACCTTCATAACATTATGTCCAATATTGACAATGTTTGATTCAAGTCACCTCCATAACATTATGTCCAACCTTCATAACATTATTTCCAATATTAACAATGCGAGGCCGCCAGGTGGTAGTCGGGTATAGGTGGGACCCGCATGGGTTGTGGAACTAGGAAATATGGAAATCCGGAGGATCCTAGGTTTCTATTAAATGAGGCCATCGAAATAGTATGGATCCCGGAAATGGGAACCATGTGTTTGAAACTTGGACATTCAGAGATCTGGGGATCTAGATATTTCAATAAATAGGGACTTTTATAAAGTTTCATATTCCAAATATCAAATACCTGGAGGTTTAGAGAATCTTAGATGGCCAAATATCTAGAGGTTTGAAAAACCCAGATATCTAGGATTTTGGAAAGTATAACCAAGAAGAAGGAGGAAGGGTTCCACATCAGCTAACACATGTAAGGTGGTCCACGTGGATTCCCAATGAATTGATCATGCCAGATGGTAGAGCTGGAGCTAAGCCACGTGGATGCCATGTGGGCATGATGATGTCATCATAGGGATGGATGATAGAATCTTGGAAGGGCCATAACATTCTTCCTAGAACTCAGAATTGAACATATTTATAATCCTTGGAAATATCTTGAGGAGTATAACTGACTTATGAGCTCAAGTATGGGTTTATATCTACCCTTGAGAAAGGTAGTTAGAGGAAAGTTCGAGAAAATTTTACACCCCACTATCCTAATGAGGGTTTAGGGGATTGGGTGTGTTACAAAGTGGTATTAGAGTAGAGTTCAAACTTTAGGCTTGAATGGGCCAAAGAAAGACCACAGGGACATGATGGTCTAAGCCTGGTTTAGAAAGATTGAGCCTAAAGGTTCAGAGAAAAGCACATGAGCATTGGTTATGGAACAAGGTTAATGCAATGACGTTGTATGGCCTATGAACTTGAAACTAGACAACAATGACAAACCTTAGGTGTTGTATAAGTTCAAGAAATGAATGAACTTGGTTGATAATTGTAATGCTACCTATAAGCACGTGTTGAAAAATCATCTTGCAATTATGGTTATTTCTTACAAAAAGGTTGGGGCCTACATGAACATCTCTTTGGGATTAAGGAAATGATTGAGGATTGTTATGATTAGTCAAATTTGCATGGTAATGGAGACAATATGTCATTGGATATCTAGTCAAGTGTGAGTGGATATATTTTGTGACTAGGAGGGTTGAATGGGCCCAGGATTGTGAAAGAGGTCACATGTTTGGGGACAGATGTCACAAGTCTTTGTTAAGATATTTGGAACAAGATTGCAGTGTGCATAAACATATAATTAAAGCTCAAGGAAGGACACATTCAGGAAGCTGACTAGTGAAGAGCATGGCCAAGAAATGAAGCCATGAGAATGAGGGGGAAACTCTTAACTCATCTCCTTATATTTGATTCTTTCTTAACCTTGTAAAATTTTTGTTAAATTTGTTGATTAAGAGCATGAAAAGCTAGAATACATATGCACTAATAGGTTTGAGGATAGTAAAATGCTAGGTGCATGCAAATATGTTGAAAATGCATAGGATAATGAAGAGCATAGACCTAACCTACCTATAGACTCATTAAGAAGTCTGCTGATGTGAATTATCATGATGAGTAACTATGATTGATGATGATTTGTGACTAGGGAAGGTTAACAACATGGATGAAGATGTTGATGATGTTGCATATAGCCTTATGAAGGTAAGGCAAGGATCAAGGAGGTGTTGATCCAGAGCTTGGTAAAGGAGTGCATGAACCTCCCCAAGACACCAATGATCAGGTAACATCCAATGATGAGTGATAGTTGTACATGTATGGTTTGGTATGCTCAAGTAATGAAGGGAAATCTAGGTAAGGATCTCCTCAATAAAATATAGATGACTGAAAGTCATTTGAGGCATGTGAAGAAAATATAAAATTGATACTTGATATGCATTAGGTAATGTTGTAAATTGACTAAGCTATCCCTAACATGCATAATGATTTTTTAGCAAGTGTGCAAGAGAGATCTCTTGTTCATTATTGCCACAGGAAAAGAAGGCAATGTATGCTTGATTATTCCTATCAAGTCTATCATGTGAATGAATATGAGCTTCCATTAGAAAGGATGTAATTAAATTAAAATACGTATGCATGAATGACATGGGAAATGTACAAGTAGTGCACATGCATGTTGGTATTTATGGGTATGTATGTTAGAGGCATGGTTTGATTGCATTAATGAGATGCCTGGTATAAATGCATGAACCAGTAGGTGGTGAAGCAAGAGTAGTGATTGTTGTGTTGGGGCAATATTACTATCACCTAGTTGACCTTGTTTTTGAAGGGGTCTGATTTGTTTTGGTTGGACACTAGATTGAAGAAGGTAAATTCCATTATTCATAAGGAGCTAATATGAAATGCTTAGAGGTGCAAGTGTGCAAGTGATTCATATGCATGATTACGAGGATGCAAGCTGACAAAGTACATGAACTTGTGTGAATATGTGATTTAGATACATAATGTAACTGCATGTTTATGATTTCATCTAAGGTTGCAGGTAAGCAACTGAAATGATAAGAGTTGTTAATAACTCTTGGAATTGAGATCATTTGAGGTATTGTTGGATATGAAACAAGAAGGTTTCATGTTTAGGTAGCCCCATGTGAATGAGATATGTAAAGACTATGTTAAGAGAACATAGCCATAGAGATAATGACTACCAGAAGTTAAGCAGTGCGATGAAAAAGCCTATACATATATAAGAATCTCGGATTACATTTTAAAAGACATGCATATGACATGCAAGAATGTTAATAGTCCTTATTTTTATATAGTTAATGTGCATAATGCACCTTATATGGATTGAAGTTGTGAATTAACCATGATGTTCTGGAATGTTGTTTGCATTTAGGGAAGTAGGACTCTATAAATGAGGAATGGGCAATATGAACTTGACAAGGATTGCTCAAGGAAATAGAGAAGTTAAATCCAAAGAGGAAAAAAATGGCAAGAGAATCATGGAAATAACTTATCCATGTTGAAAATTCCATATGAGCAAAGGAAACTGGAAAGGAGAATCCCTTGAAACCTCTCTTGCTGATTTTTTTATAATTACGTAAGAACTAGGAGGCTAATATGTGGGGTTAAAAGAATGTTGATGAATGTGTAAAAGTAGAACAACCAGATTAATTTTATGTTTTCACTCATGAATACGTTTGGGATAATATGGTAGAGTGAAAATAGATATGCTAAGGCATATCTAATCATGCTTGTTGATTTTGAAAAGTTCCAGGGCACTTACATTATGAATTGGCATGAAAAATGATATGATTGTGATTATGATTATTGTGTATAGGAAATATTGGAGTTGTTCGGGGGAGACAATTTCCAATGGTGGATAACATAGTGCAGACGACAAGACAAGAAGGTTGTTGATTGCAGAATTGATGAAGGGATCCTATGAGTCCCCTTGGAGCACCAACTGATGAGGTAACATCAGAAGGGTTGTTGGAAACCAATCAGGTATACAAATTTATCATGACAATGTAGCATGTAGTCTGAAAGGAATTGGGTAAGAATTCCTTTGGAAATTGTTATCTGGGTGATAAATTCATGATTTTGATTGACTATATGCATTTCATCAATACCCAAGTAGGGCATAATTCAGGAAGGAGAACCTGAATAACAGAGGAAGACAACCTCCAATGGGAAAATATGGATTGAAATATTTGCAAGGAATTTATGAAAAGATACATCATGATTGCATTTGATTATCCAAGGATGAAGGAATGAGTGTGCTCATAAGTAGTACATATGTTAAATGCACTAAGGAGATGTATGTGTATAGAAAAAGGGGCAATTATTGGGATTCCCTTATGGAAGGAAACCTTCCAGCACTTCAAGAGAGTTGTGGAGTAACAAGGGGGTAAATTGAAGTAGGCATGAATATTAGCAGTTGGGATACTAGTAAAGGATGAATGCATCTATGTGAAAGTTTTAGTTTCATGATTTTGTCATGTTGATTTTGAGGTCACGATCAACTCAAGACAAGAGCCATACTCTTGTTGTGGTAATGAATTCTGGTACAGTTAGCCATGTGGTGAGATGATTGGATGAGTCTCCAACTCACCATGGTGGAATACATGACATAGATATGTGATATTCCATATTAAATGCAATAATGGATTGTGTAAATGTGACCATGAGCATTGGCACATTGGTTCAATTATTGCTAATGATTGATGGAATTATGAAAGGTTTGGTATGATGGATAATGCATGTGTATGGAATAATAATTCCCTTCTATTTTCATATAATCATTAAATAGAAGTGATTCAATTGTCTGTATGTACAATTTTGAGATCACTTGTGAGCCACTGAAAGTGTGCATGGAAGGTATAATGTGCATGACATAATAACAACCTGTTTGGATGAATGATGGTTGAAAATTGCAGGAAGGATGGTCCTAAATACAACAACAATGTAAGTCCATAAGGAAGGCCAATAGATGCAAGTACAAGAGACAGATTGTCATGAGGATGAGACCTCATGCTTATGGGATATGAGTTCCTATAGGTAACATATATGAAAATCGATAAGTGGAAACCTAATATCTATGAGAAAACAAATTAAAGGATTCTTATTGGAATTAATGTAAAAATATCTCATAGTTATTCTATGTATGTGATATAGGTGAGATGACAGACCTGTCTCAAAAGGATGTATGATGATTTTTTAGTTGGAAAGCATGGGAAGGAGGCTACTGTTGTGACACTAGAGCCCATGATATGCCATGATCCCCACTGAGGTATACTATGTTATGTTAGAGCAAGACAGAGGGATGCATTAGTTGTAAGACTCTGTAAGTCTTTGTAATCTTCTTGTGCAAGAAATCCTTAGCAAGATGGATAGCTCGAGGGACTATGTTGCAGAGAAGGGGATGCATGAGCCTGGAGGGTAAGTGATTGCAAGAAGAGAATACTTGAGTGAAAAGAATGATAGGTAGGATCATGAGCACATTGAGTGTGTCTAAAGGAAAACAATGAGATGGGATCTAGCCATGACAACCATATGGATGCAGATCCATGATTGCACAGATAAGTATTGCGATGAAATGTATATTTCATCCTAAGTTATGAACAACAATGAAATGTGTGTGCATGAGATTGGTTTTAATATGCATGTTGCTTGATATTTGTTGTAGGCATGTATTGAAATGCAAAAATTCTAGAAGTTGTTGACATTTTATGATTCTCAACTCTTGATAGTTATTGCCTTATTATTAATAACAAGATTCAATTTCATACAACAGTTATCATAGAATAACTATACACTGAAAATATCAACTATAACAATGTAGCAGAAATAACAAGATCTAGAAATATTAACCATGCACGATAGACACAAGAACACACGAGTTTATCCTCAGAAACCCAACCTTGGGAGAAAAACCCAACAACCTTTCTATAGAAGAATTTAGTCTAAGATATTACCAGTACATCACCATCAATAGCCAAAATACCATATATAGAAGATCCTCCCCAAGGCTAGCATCACCAAGACATAGCACCTCAATAAGATGACCAAGAGAAACCAAGAATATCCTTCCCAAGTGTGGCTCACTTATCAAGATATTAGAAACCCAGAAATAGTGAAATTACCAAAACTGCAGTTGCAATTGCCTTGTACGCAATGCAGAAGGATTTGTCTAACTGTCCAAATGAAATGATCTAGTCCTGTATTTATACTAATCTAGGCACCTATATGGGGCTGGTTTTTTATTCTGGATCATCAAATTACTTTATTATTTTCTGTCTTTTACTAGTGGGCCCGACTTCTCTTCATGGGTCTTCAATTTCTTCCTGGGGCTTCTGTAATGGTGTAGATGGGTCTTCTTATAATTTCTTGTAGAGAATGATTTGCCCAAAGTTGAAAATCTTCAACACTCCCTCTCAATGAGGGAGGCATTCTCCTTACTTGGATTTCTTCTGTCATAGAAAGGTTGTCTTCATGAGCCAAGTTAATGAGAAATCTCCATACAACTATGTCTAGCACCTAGGGTCTCAATGAATACCACACCTAGACAATTCACTTTCACAAGTACACCCTTGTGAGTGAATGCCACCATAGGTAAACCCCTATGAGTGAATCTACCATTCTCTGCTGGTTAAACCACCAATCCTGTGAGAGTGACGTCCCATGCTATCTAACAAATGGAAGCACCTCAAGCACCTTGAGTCCACATCTAAACCCCTGTAAGTAAGGACTATGCCTCAGCCACAAGTATGCCCCTGTGAATATCTACCCTATGTTGAAAATCATCAACACTCCCTCTCAACGTGGAAAACATTATGCATCATGCATCATACTTGGCCACTCATCATAGTAAATATCTATGAATGAGATCATTATTCTCCCAAGGTCACACAGACCTATCTGGGTCACACATACCTATTCTAGATCACACAGACTTATCCGAGCTCACAGAGACCTATTTGGGTCACATAGACCTATCTGGGTCACACAGACCCATCATGGGAGAATGGCTATAGGGTCACACAAACCCATCTGATTCTACTAGAATTTCAAAAAGCTACTCATCTGTCTGTTGGAATCTGATTGCTCCATTTGCACCATGTCTTGGATGAAGACCTGCGAGAAGCCTCTTAAACTACACAGTTTCATGACTCGCGTCACTGGTTGTGATATAATATGCCTTTGTTGTATTGAGTGATACAAAAGTATGCTTCCTGCTAAGCTAAGAAGCATGGCTAATCAGATGCAACACCCACTGGTGCTCTCTCTATCTACCACACTTCCTTTCTAGTTAGAATTTGTATATCTATGCAACTTCACCCCATCATTTGAGACATATCATGTCTGTTAGCGATAATTCTTGTCCTGGGCTCGAGAGCACCTAGACTTGCAGGTTGCGCGGGAAGTGCCCAAGCGTAGCACGGGAGAATCCCTGTTTTTCCAGTAGCGAGTCAAGCGAGCGGGCAAAGTTTTGCTGTTGGCAGCCAAGATCCATCCATAAAGCAAATCAACAGTCATCGGGTTTTCGGTGTTGTCAAATTGCCCGAGATTTAGCACGAAGGACAACACCCATAGTTCAGGAAAACTCTGGATCGTCCAATCCGATCGGGACATGTGGCAGCTAGTCGGCATATCAGAGATCGGTGTTTCAGGAGATAAGGAGCTGTTAGTTCATTGCATTTGAAATTGCCGATCAGTGAAGTTTCGAAGCACCTTTCGAGCTGAGCCCGCGGTCTTAGCACTAGGTCACGTCAAGCAAGCCTGTAAATGGGGACAACCCTCTTTACAATAACGAATACTATCTGGGCCGTTCGTCTGAAGGACACGTGGCACGCATTCGTGCCATATCATCATTCGAGAGTTTGAGGGACAAGCGCTCCTCGTCACTTCACTTCTCGAAACCCTGAACCCCGAAATGCCGATAGCGCCCAGAATCGGGCCCGTGGTTTTGGCGCCTGGTCGTAAAGGAACAAGCCTGGAGGAGGGGCGCTAATGTTTATCATTTGGCCACTCGGGTCCCAAAGCACCGAAAAGAAATCTCAGCCATTCATCTTGGAGGAACGCGTGGTGACCGTTAGACCCTCCCGGCATTTCCCCCATCGTGATTTTGATAGAAGGAAAACCCGCTCCTTCCTATTCGCGAACCCCGAAACGCCGAAAGCACTCTGGAAATTAAGTGTAGGGTCACGGCCCGTGGTCATTCGAGAAAGTAGAAAGGGCTATACAAAGGGAGGCCAAAGGCACCGAATTGAGTTTTGGAAGGGGGGCACTGTGTTCTTGAGACACCGATTCGACGTGATCTAAATCTCGGTACCTGCTGGGAATGAATGAAGAAGAGAGAGGGTGGTTGAAGCCTTGCCTCACCCATTAATTGCAAGGTATGGAGGGTCTGGAAAGCGGTCTACTCAAGAGGGTCCTGTGTACCCATTTTTCCAGAGAAGCCATGCCTGAGTTCTCGACTAGCTGAAGGAAGTCTGCACACGCTAGCTCGACACTTAATGGATCAGCTACTCCCCTTACTGGAGCCACGCGCAGTTAATATGGCATCTGTCATAGGCGCACGATCGTCCAGTTTGCATGCGCAGACTGTCAGAAGACATGCAGACACAATGTTTTTAATGCAACGTCTTGTTTTTGCTGTTGTTGTTGTTTGGAGTATATGTAGGTGTTTTCGCCATTTTTGTAAGGATCGATGGTTGAGCAAAGCTCCTGACTGTAAAGTTTTAGCACAGATTCTAGCTCTCTGGTTATGCATCTGTATATGAGATTTCTTGCTTTATGACAGATAGTCTTTCTTACTTCGTCTAATTTTCGTCTCATGCTAAGAGAGTCCGTGAACGACTGATTCATGCAGATCATTGTAATTATGTCATGATGAAGGATTTATTTATGCATTATTGTATTCTCTGGTTTTTTGCATTTGAATGCAAGAAGATCTTGCGTTTAGATGTCTTCTTCTACAGTCTGTTAGGAACCTGATGTTTGTTACAGACCTTCGCATCTCTCTGTTATAAGTCTTCCCCTTACTCACCCTTACTACAACTTACTGTCTGAAGTTTTCGCAAGACCTCACCTGCCCATGCACGCTTGGCCTAGTTCCTGAGTTCTAGCAATATCATCCGAGTTTACTTCCATTCGATCACCGTCTTTACACACAAATTGTGACACAAAATGATGGGCGTCAGGCTTTGCTCCTGCTGCAATCCAGGAGTGACTTCCATCGCCAACATTTCTAGAAATGTTAGCGTCGGAAGTCACCCCTGGATTGCAGCAGGAGTAGAGCCCGACGCCCATCATTTTACGTCACAATTTGTTTTATTGGGGTGATCGAATGGAAGTTAACTCAAAACGATGTGGTTCTAACTCCGAAACTAGGCCAGGCATGCATGGGCAAGTGAGGTCTTAGATAACTTCAGACAGTGAGTTGTAGTAAGGGTGAGTAGGGGGAAGACTTGTATCARAGAGATGCAAAGGTCTGTCGTAAACATTAGGTTCCTAACAGACTGTAGAAGAAGACATCTAAACACAAGATCTTCTTACATTCAAACGCARAAAAYCAGAGAATACAATAATGCCACTATAAATCCTTTATCACAACATAATTGCCATAATTCGTGTGAATCAGTCGATCACGAACTCTCTCAGCATGAGATGAAATTAGATGGGATGAGAAGACTRTCTTTAATTAAACAAGAAATMTTACATACAGATGCATAACCAGGGAACTAGGGCGTTTGTTAAAACTTTACAATCGGGAGCTTCGCTCTCCCATCGATCCTTGAATCATGGAGTCGCCAGGTGAAAGATGCACAGCTTCAAATGTGCCTGGTCCTTGTTCACCATCAAAGGTCAGGTCTTAATGTTGTCGTTACCCCAGGAAGCTCCTCAGGCTGAGAAAGGAGTCGCTGAAACCTTCTCGAGAAAGCTCCTCTGGGTCAGCTTTCAGGTGTGCTGATAGTAGCCACAGCTGAAACAAAGAAGTGGAAACAATGGAGTCACCACAGTGGAGTCGCCAGGTGCACAATAGCAATCTTGAAGGGCTATGATGTTTGATGCACCTTCAGAATCAGAGGCTCGATGTCGTTCTGTCCAGGGAAAATCTTCAACTTCGTCCCCGACAACGACGCCATAAATGTTGGCGACAGAAGTCACTCCTGGATTGAAGTAAGAGCAGAGCCCGACGCCCATCAGTTTGTGTCACGATTTGTGTGTAAATAGGGTTATCGAATGGAAGTAAACTCGGACGATATTGCTAGAACTCAGGAACTAGGCCAAGCGTGCATGGGTAGGTGAGGTCTTGTGAAAACTTTAGACAGTAAGCTGTAGTAAGGGTGAGTAAGGGGAAGACTTATAACAGAGAGATGCGTAGGTCTGTAGCAAACATCAGGTTCCTAACAGACTGTAGAAGAAGACATCTAAACGCAAGATCTTCTTGCATTCAAATGCAAAAATCCAGAGAATACAATAATGCATAAATAAATCCTTTATCATGACATAATTGCAATGATCCGCACGAATCAGTCGTTCACGGACTCTCTTAGCATGAGACGAAAATTAGACGAAGTAAGAAAGACTGTCTGTCATAAAGAAAGAAATCTCATATACAGATGCATAACCAGAAAGCTAGAATCTGTGCTAAAACTTTACAGTCGGGAGCTTTGCTCAACCATCGATCCTTACAAAAATGGAAAAAACGCCTACATATACTCCAAACAACAACAACAACAAAAACAAGACGCTGCATTAAAAACATTGCGTTTGCATGTCTTCTGACAGTCTGCGCATGCATACTGGACGATCGTGCGCCTATGACAGACGCCATCTTAACTGCACGTGGCTCCATCAAGGGGAGTAGTTGATCCATTAAGTGCTGAGCTAGCATGTGCAAAATTCCTTCGGCTAGTCGAGAACTCGGGCATGGCTTCTCTGGAAAAATGGGTACACAGGACCCTCTTGAGTAGACCGCTTGCCAGACCCTCCATACCTTGCAATTAATGGGTGAGGCAAGGCTTCAACCACCCTCTCTCTTCTTCATTCATTCCCAGCAGGTACCGGGATTTAGATAACGTCGAATCGGTGTCTAGAGAACATAGTGCCCCCCTTCCGAAACTCAATTCGGTGCCTTTGGCCTCCCTTTGTACAACCCTTTCTACTTTCTTGAATGACCATGGGCCATGACCCTACACCTAATTTCCAGAGTGCTTTCGGCATTTCGGGGTTCGCGAATAGGAAGGAGCAGGTTTTCCTTCTATCAAAATCGCGATGGGCGAAATGCCGGGAGGGTCTAATGGTCGCCACGCGTTCCTCCAAGATGAACGGCTGAGATTTCTTTTCAGCGCTTTGGGACCTGAGTGGCCAAATGATAAACATTAGCGCCCCTCCTCCAGGCTTGTTCCTTTACGACCATGTGCCAAAACCATGGGCCCAATTCTGGGCGCTATCGACATTTCGGGGTTCGGGGTTTCGAGAAGTGAAGTGACGAGGAGCGCTTGCCCCTCGAACTCCCAAATGCTGATATGGAACGGATGCGTGCTGTGTGTCCTTCAGACGAACGGCCCAGATAGTATTCGCTATTGTAAAGAGGGCTGTCCCCATTTACAGGCTCGCTTGACGTGACCTGGTGCTAAGACCGCGGACTCAACTCGAAAGGTGCTTCGGAGCTTCGCTGATTGGAAATTTCAAATGGAATGAACTGATAGCTCCTTATCTCCCGAAACACTGATCTCCGATATGCCGACTGGCTACCACCTATCTCGATCGGATCGGATGATCTAGATTTTTCCTGAACTATGGGCGCTGCCCTTCGTGCTAAATCCCGGGCAATTTGAAAACACCGAAAACACAATCACTGTTGATTTGCTTTATGGATGGATATCGGCTACCGACAACAAAACTTTGCCCGCTCGCTTGACTCGCTACTGGAAAAACAGGGATTCTCCCATGCTGCGCTCTGGCACTTCCCGCGCAACCTGCAGGTCTGGGTGCTCTCCAGCCCAGGACAAGAATTATCGCTAACAATGTCCAACTATACCGCACAGGTACACAATTTTCTACAACCCAATGGTAGTGTCTTGGCTCTACCATTAACTGAATCAAGGTGAAAAGTAAGTATCTGGCATGGTGTTAACCAGGTACATCAAGGATCCAATCAACTGCATGTACATCGTGGGATCCATCAAATCTAAATCTGAAGTAGAATCACTCAACTTCTTCAGATTTGTCATCATAGATGTAGTCATGGACTTGCAGTCCATTGAATCTCATCGATATCCCTTGAATGAGTAATATCTCATCTGATTTTGTCACACGTCTAATCCCAAGAGTACATCCGGCCAAGATCCTCCATCTCGAACTATGAGGCCAACTCCCTCTGTCACTAGAGTAAGTCATGTTGTCCAGTCTGCCTCACTGGTTGCTCCATCTGACTGAGATAAAATCCATACCCAATCCTCCTGATTGATTGCCTCATCTATTACTATATCAATATCTACTGAAACAAGTGTATCCTCCCAGAATATATCACATCTCCTCGAAGCCTCCTCAAATCATGACACCTATCTGTCAGTCCTAGAAGATGTCTCTCTCTCACCTAGATTTGAGGGGGAAATACCTTTGAGCCAAATGAATCTCTCTGATATCAAGCTCACTCTGAGTCTACATCATTCTTGGTTAAAACTAAGATCATCAAGTATCCATTGATCTTGGAGTGCCATGCTCCCTCTGAAACATGAATCTCTCTGATTCTATACAATCTCTGGAGCCATATGCTCCCTCTGCATATGTTGATCTCCTATGAAGTATGATCTCCAATGAATTTTCCTGGGAGGTTGCTCCTCCCTACTGGATCCTAAGGGTTGAATCCCTATAAAATTTGGCTCCCTTTGAGCTGGTACTTGGTGAGGCCACCTGCCTCACCGTTGGTGGAGCCACATGCTCCTCCTCATAACTAGAAGGTTTGGAATAAATGATGTGACTCCATGTAACTTGATAATCTATGAGGTATTTTTCTCTCCCTAAAATTATCACAGGGAGATGCATGCCATAATGTATCCTGCAAGGTATCACGAAACCATGTTGGCCTCTTTCTAGTCACTGCAACATATCTAGGTAGATCCATCGACCCGGTTGGGTCTAATGACTCTTCTTGATGATCTAAAGAGTGAACAAATGGACTAGAGGGATCTATATGGTCATCTTCAGAGTCTTCTTCTCTTCACAGTCAATATCCATGTGAAACACTATGTATCCCACAAAATTATGCTTATTTCCAGAAGGTTCTAACATCGTCCTCTTCGCCTTCAGTACATGGATGTATATTGTATTGTACACAACTCTATGTCTGGATAGTCTGCTCCATGTCTCAAACTACATACCATCTAATATGTTTCCTCATCCAACCATCACTATATCTCCCTCTCAAAGCTACCACCTGTTATCATCATAACAATTTTTAGATCAGGATCCAAGTTTCAGAGATTTAGTGAAAATCCACATCGCTATGGAAGTGTGATAGTTTGGAGGATAAGGTCTTATATGGCGACATGTGGACAAATATAGTAGAGGCGCGAAAGGTAGGACTCAGCGGACCGTTGATCTTGAGGTAGCCCGGATCAACGACTAAGGCACATATCGGGGAATGAAACAGCGCGAAAGATAATTATTCGAAGGCGGGTTGGGGAAAACTACCATGGTTTCATTCGTGGACGCGTGGCGCCTCTAGAGGTACATCGGGGGAGAAAAGCGGTCTACCTAAAACCGTTTTCTCCAATCCCTGATATCGAAAGTTGCTGGGGCATAGTGGACCGTAGATCTTAGAGCGATCCAGATCAACGACTGAAACTTATATCGATGATTGAAGTAGTGCAATGATTAATCATTCAAAGAGGGCCGAGGAAAACTACCATGGTTTCGTTCATGGACGCGTGGCACCTCTAGAGGTACATCGGGGTGAAAAACAGTCTACCTTAAAATCGTTTTCTCCAACCCCCGATGTCGATAGGCACATATAAAAGGAGGGTCCCGACATTATTTTATGATACTTTGGAACATTTAAACGTTAAAAATTTGGCGCAAACCATCTATTCAAAAATCAAGCTCAAAGTTGGGTCAGATTCGTGTTTTCTTCTCCGCTTAACAGGTATTTTTCACCATGGCCACTAATCCTGTCATTTTATCTGTGAATGAACAAGACATCGCCTCTAGAAAAGAAGCCCTAATTAACAAGGAATCCGACGTTTTCGACACAGAGATAACAATCTCACCTGTTTCTGTGTCCAGATATAATTTGTTAGACAATGTTGGAATGCACATACCTTTGCTCGAAGCAGCTCAAGCCTCCATTACCCCTTACATCGTAGAAGTAGTCTTTCCTTTCCATGAGTTCGTAAGCTAGTGTGTGGAGCGGTATTCTTAGGAAGAAAGAGTCATTTTGAACAAATTAGGGTCAGAGGTTTTATGCGAAATAGATAGTCTGTTGCTTTGACACACCCTCAGTATACCAGAGCCCTCCCCCATAGTGTCCGAGCCCTTCGAGGAGGAGAAAAGGATCAAAATTTATAGATAATGCCCATCAGAAGTAAAAACCCTGTTTCTGCAAGCCATTGTCAGACCTGAACACCATTCCGAGAGTCTGTCGTTGCCTGCCAATGTAAGCGTCATGGTCATCGAAGTCCAGTGGGCTTGTTCTCTGCTTAGTCAAATTTTAGGGTTGGATAATGACAAGTTTGTGGTAGAAGTCATGTTAGGTTTCATGTTGACCTTCTTTATGTCAGGGTTTGGTGAGTCGATTTGTGTCAATTTTGACAAATTCATGGCTGATAATATGCATCAACAGCTGGTAAACTTCAATTCATTGAGACACTTCAGATACTACATGCACTTGCTGAGAATGTTCCTGGAATCTAACAAAACCGAATTTCCTGATACTACATTTATTTAGACTGAATGTAAAAGGATCACCATGATTATTTTCATCAATAAGATTATGTCCAGGGTGTACAGTCTTATCTTCGATTTAGACCTACCAAGGGTTCTAGAGGAAATGAAAATCTCTTTACAACCAAATCCAGAGAGTAGGGTAGGAGATTGGATGTTGTTCATACAGTCTACTGTGATTTGGGTATATGGCTATCAAGAAAGACCTTACCTTTTACCAGTCTTTTTGACTCCCAGAATATTTGCTTTGGAGTTCATCAGACACAGGATCATCGCAAAGACATAGTATTTTTTGAAAGCATGCAAGGCTTCTAACTTAAAATTTCCTTTCATAGTAGGACCCTTTGTGGCGAAGAACAAGTCCTGTTTGCCTTAGATCCAATCCAAACTCAGTGAATGTGGGTTCACACAGTTGTAAGGGATAAAATATGATCCGCATTAGATCATATCAAAGAGAATATTGGCGAACAAACATGCCCCCTATGAACATGAGCATGTTGAAGGATTCGTTAAGCTGGCTAATCTAGAAACCTGTGTAGATATGGAGGTCACATTTTTAGCATGATCAGACAAAACAAACATAACCAACCCCTCAGCAGAACCCAATACAAAAACCTTCCCCTAGGTTGGTTGTCAAAGCTCCTAAGATGAGTGTTTACAATAAGAGGAGCAGTTCAGAGGCCCTGGGTGCAAGTAGTCAACAAGATATTCCCAAGAAAATGAAAATTACATCACCCTCTCAAGTGGTTGACCTGGAAGAAGAATAACCCAAAGAGAAAACAAGCATGAAGATGGTGGAAGGTGAAACCAAGAATGAAGAAGCTGGTACAGGAAGCATGCCACAAAGTGAAAGCAACACAAGGGTTTTCAGCAACAAGAAACACATATTTAGCAAGACACATGGGGCAGTTTATCAATCCAAAGAGGACTTGATGAACCAATATGCTGTAAAAGGAAGTATGGCCAACAGTGAGATAAGAGACCTGTTGCCTAAAGTAAAGAAGATATCCCAGCATAAGACGTGTCTGTTCTCAGTCAGAGATGTGGAAAGGAAGACATTTAATATAACTATAGTAGATGATGATAAAGTGTCCGAAATCAAGATGCACTATGAGAATATTGGTGCCCCATACAAATTCAAGTTTCACAGGAATGCTAGTGACATGCTTTATTCAGACTACCTAAGTTTAAGTCTGAAAGTTTCAATATTGACAACACATGCACTCAAACTAGATGGACAATTGAAATAGGAAAAGGCATCCAACAAAGCCTGGCTGACACAGGTCAAAAGGTTAGAATCTGAAGGCCCTCAAGGGGTAAAGGATTCTTTGGATGAGAAAGATAAGATGATCCAAATCCTAAAGAAAAAGCTGAAGATGTCCCCCACAGATCATCCACAGACAACATAGCTAGCTACTTTAGAACAGGAGAAGGAGACATTCAAACAAGAAGCACTCAATTACAAAGCTAAAGTGTTGCCGTTAGAAAAAGAGAAAGATAATTGGTCACAAGCACAAGTAGCAACATCATATATGGATGTCATCGTACCTGCTAATATAGAGGATGGATCAAGCACTGAGGGGTTGGTTCAAGCTATGTCCCGGGTAAGCTTAAAAATAGGGGATATTAAGGGCCTCAAAGAGGTCATAAAAAAGTTGAAACAAGAGATGAAAGTGAAAGATGAGAAGATGGCTCAACTCGGTAGAGATAATCAAGATTTGCAAGAGAGAGTGAGTAAGATGAAAACAAGGTTAAAGGGAAAAACACTATTATAGGGAGATAAACATGTGATATGGGATGCTATTGCTGTAGAGGTTGCTAAATTCAGGGTTTATCTGAATTTTATAAATGACAAAGACAGCGTGGTTGCCATGGCCCAGAGCAAGTGTACCGTTGTTAATGAAGTATTAGCCAAGAAACCCTTAGAATGGGCCCAAAATTCTATTGATTTTCTAAATTCTGTGCCCACTACTGATCTTCAAACTATTGGGGTAAAGGACATAATTGCGTTGATCATTTGGGCCAGGAGGATCATCGCCAAGCACAACCTTCTCAAATCAGTCCAGAACAAAGCTATGCAAATGGAGCACAGTATACATGAGTTTAAAGATACATTTGAAAAATTGTTTATCAAGGGCCTCCCACCATTTTGGGATGGCAAAGGTTCATTATACAATCAAGAAGACTACAATTCTCTCCTCATTCATTGCAGGATGGACCATTCCAAATTTGAAGCTATAGAGGAAATTCTGAAAGGCCTAAGTCTGGTAGAGTATTTGGCTACAGATTTTGAAATTTTGAATAAATTTAAAATAGTGAAGGTTGGCTTGCCGACTATGTCTTATGCCACGTGCATTGACCTGGATATTTTGATTAAAGAGATGATGGATTACAAAATTCCCTCCGACTCACAATGGAAGGAAATCGTGCGGCTCGGTAAGACAAAATGCAATTTCCCCAGAACCAGTAAATGATCTCCAAGTGTCATCAAATTTGCAGTTTCGACAGAATATCAGAGCGAGATAGATGGCGCAGAGGAAGGCAAACAGTCAGAGAAGTTGTCCCTAATTTTGAAACATTTTTTTTAATCATTGTAAATCGGTTCATATACCGAAACTGTCAGTCGAAATTGTTTTAATCAGTTTTAGAAACTGAAACGATTCAGTTTCAGTCATTGTAATCAAATTGTATAAATACTGGGATACTTGAATGAATTAATCTTGGCAGAAGTGAAAGAGCACCTTTTGGCTGTCCAAACTCTATTTGTAATTTTCTGAAGCTAAATTGAATATAAATGCAGAAGATTTTGAAGTCTCTATGAAAAGATTGTAAAGGGTGGTGATATGAGCTTTGTTTCCCTTCATCGTATGTATTTCCTGTGACCTGTCATTTCATTTACATTTTCTTCTATTTAAATTGGATAGTTAAAGGCCYAGAATTCATCTCATGATGCTCTTGGCTTAAACAATTTAAACTGTGTGATTGTCTTCTTAACTAATTCAKAATTCATTTCAGTAATGCTCTGATGCAATTATTTGTTTTCTTTATCTTCCTACACTCTATTTAAATTCAAGAATAACTCAGATTCATCACCTCATTTAGCCTTTATCCTCTGGAGAGTTCTATCAGCTGAGCATTGTTTTCGTTCACTTTCAAAATTTTGACTCCATATCCCTGAAGTCAAAGCGGGTTGAAACAATTACCTCTGTCGTTTGTCTATTTAGTCGAACAAAATTTACAGAGTTCTAACACCACCTATGACATGCCTGAAACAAGAGCAATAACAATGTAAAATAACAGACAAGAACAATATTCTTATGAATAGGAAATAGAAACAAGAACAACAAAAAATAGGAACATGAAAAATCATCACTCTATAACTCTTTCTCATAGCTATCACATGTGACTTGCCTGGAACAAGAATAAGAAACAAAGAACAAGAAAAACACTTCTCTAGTGTTTCTACCAGTGATTCTTTCGCAGTAACTTGCCCGGAACAAAACAAGAACATCTCCATGGTAACCTCCATGGAATTTACAAGGTAACCTGCCTGGGAAAAAGACAACAACCAATAACATATCCTATAGGAGATCAATTCTATCTTGCAAACAAGTGCATCATTAGTACTAAACAGTGAGAATTTACATAATGATAACTGTACTAACAATATTCAAGTGTCACTAAACATTTGATAGCAAAAAGTACTCAACAGTAATAGAACTCTAAATATTGTTGTCCCGGTTACAATATTTATTTAATATGCATCAATATAAAAATATCAAACTTGATATGCAAACTTGGAATCTTAATTGCTAGGGAGGGTGCGCTATTCCTCTAAATGCACTAGATCTAATGATGCCTTTGGGTCATTGCTTGGACAAGGTCCCTTGTACATTCATTGCAAACACCCTCATACTATAGTAAATATATAACTTGGAAACATATATAAGTGCATACCTCTAAAATTTATAACACCATCTGTTATCACTGAAATTTCGTCTGCAAATGGTTACAGGAATCCAACATCTTCAAACAACTATGAGTTCACCCATGGACCAAAATTACCAAAAAAACATTTCCAAAAGGTCCAAAACTATACAACCAGTTATAAAATCAAGATGCGCTATGACTACACAGGGTGCGCGCACACATGCGCCATCCAGAAACGCAAGAAAAGTGAACATGCATACAATGTGCGACTGTGGACACTAAAAGCCACGCACACCTGAGAACAATGCATTTATGATGTTGGTCAACCTCCCATCCACTTCTAGTTCAGCTTCCAAGTCGATTTGACATCCAAATATCGGCTGGATCCGGATGGGTGGCTTGTCAAAGACCTAAAGGTGCCCTAAACAACCCCTTTTCACACTAAAAGCTGGTTGCACAATACCTCAAAGTGGTGCTATAAAACAAGGCCATGGGTGCTCTACATTTTCAAGGAATTCATTTGCAAGGTTATGCTGCTGCTATTCTCTTGGGGAAACCTCTTTTCTTATCAAGAGAATACTAGCACCATTCCATTTGGGCAATCCACATCACCTTTTGAGTGGGTTATCTTGGGATTCTTTCACCATTTTTTCCAAGTTTTCAAGTTGTAAGAAGAGCTCAATCTTGGGGGTCCAAGAGCCCTCCCTTGGAGGAAGAAGGGAATCAAAGTCCCCTTTCTCTTCGGTGTTTTGTTTTCACTAATACAATCCTTTCCATTGGTGACATGAGTCTTGTTTGTTTCTTGTTCTTATGTCCTTATACACAATAGTTTAGTTGTTTTTTCCTTTCCTAGTTTAATTCTTAGCTTAGCCTTTTATGTTTATTCTTCTAACCCTTTCCTTTACTGTTGTCTTTCTTAGCTAACCCAACTAAGATTGTAAGCACCTCTGTTTTTCTCATTTGGGTGACAAAAGAGGCGCAACAGATTGGTGACGCCATTGGGGAGAGGTATCAATTTCCTACCCCAACTGGGTTATTCTAGCTCTTCTTTCTATTTATTTAACCTGCAGGTACCATAACTGGCCCAAGCCGACCTACAAACCATCAAATTTAAAGCTGAGTTGAGAGAATTCCATCCGGAATTTTCTTCACGGCCGTGTGACAGTTGTGTGCGGGTTTACTGGCCCACAGTCGCGCATCGTGCGCACGTGCACCAAAATCACTGCATTACTTCGCACCTTCCACGCACCTACGCTCAAAAACCTTTTTCAGTTCGTGCATTGGCGCTTAGAGCGCCTATGTCTAGTCTAAAACCCACACACCTATGCCAAAAATACTCATTGTAAGCCTTTTTGTGATTTATGGAAGGCCCCTAGCCTTCTTAAAAATGATTCCATGCATGTTATAATCTGCACCACACTTATTTCCCTCTCCATATAAAGGGATTAGTCAAAACATAGGCACGTAGTGGGTTTAAAATCATTATTTCCTCTTTTGCTTTCATTTTTCCACATGGATGGCTTGCTTTGACTAAGAGTATAAGTTGGAATCATTTGTAATCACATATAAAACTTGCACTGGGACCATAAATTGGATATCAATCCTTGAGTATGCTCTTCTCTCACGCTCCAAAGCGATCTTGAGAATCAGAAAGAGGTTGAAAGACAATTTCATCTCCCTTAAAAAAGATAAAACCTTTAGGAGAGGACAACAATCCCCTCAGGACTCCTCTTAGTTTATTTTTCAAACACATCTCAAGATTGTAACGGGCCCATACATGCCCACATGCTACAAAGATATGATAGTGTTGAAATTTCCTTTCTTAGATTAAATCACTAGGGAAGTTTTAAGGTTTTGTAACGGGCCCATACATGTCCACATGATCACAATCTAGGATAGCTTCAAATATTTCTTAGATTAAATCACAATAGGGAGTTAAAGGAATAGTAAGGACCCACATGTCCACATGCTAGTTTCCTAGGGACTTTAAAATTTCGCAAGACTGTACCAACGACACATAGTAACTTAGGTAATCAACACTTGTAAGGACCAAGTGAAGTCCACATGTAGCAAGGTGACACCTAAATTATTAAAAATTGGCACACTTTCACTTGTTCACACACAAAGTTCACCAATCACTCACAGAGTTTTATCTAGAAGTCGTGGAGGTTGAAGTAAGTTTCCTCCAAAGGGATTCTAAAACACCCCACTCTTTTCTTGACGAAACTATCCACTCCCACTTATTTTCAACGAGATTGGCTCACACCCCCAATCTATCAAACAACCACATCTAAATTTTTTCTAAAAACTCTCTAAGTTTTCCTCCACAGGAGGTGCCAAAATAAATCTTTTAGTCTAGGTAGGATTTCGGGGATAGGCATCCAAATAACTCCCCGTTATCTGGTTCTCACATTTTCAAAACAATAGAAGTTGTCAAATAGGGAACTTTAAATCCTCCAAGTCAAGTGTTCCT
>ML809016.1:300274-312928 GCA_009831015.1 Picea engelmannii
GCTCTCCTTTACACGGAAGCAGGGGGCCAACTTCCTCTCAAGGGGGAAGTACAAAATCACCTAGTCCCCCTCAAGGTTCAGGTTCACAAAACACTCACACCATGGCTGGAACTAATCATCCACCACCACTCCAGATGCCATATTTGGCCTCTCTCAACATACCAGATCTAAGAAAACTCACAAATGATCCTATATTCCATGACCCCACATGGCCTGCAATTCCTACCAAACTACCTTCAGATATCCCCAAGTTTGAAGGAAAGGCAGGAGATGACCCTGCCAACCATGTCATGACTTTCCACTTATGGTGCTCTTCCAATAGCATTATGGATGATTCCATCTGACTATGATTATTTCAACACACACTCACTGGCTCATCAGCCAAGTGGTATGTAGACAAAAAATCAGGGTCCCATGCGGCTTTCAAGTCCTTGGCTAAAGAATTTTTGAACTTCTTCCAATTACCAATCTACCATGACGATGGTCTTGAACTACTCTCTAATTTTAAACAAACCTCAACCACACATATCACTGATCACATTCACGAGTGGCGTCGACGATGTAGTTTGTGCAAAGAAAAAACCACCAAACAACAATGTCTTGATTGGTTTCTCAGATCACTCGTCTCTCTCCTCGATAAATATGTGGCTTCCACCTTCCCTTAATCAGAAGAAGAATCCATCAGTAAGGCTCAACAATATGACCTCATCTATTCACAATCATGATACTTGTACACAGTACTTCCTGATCTCCCAAGACCCGTGCCATTTGGCCAAGACAAGCCTGGGATGTCTCACTCAGCAGACAGATTGATTGGTAACACCACAATCCACAACCCCAACAACCACCAATGTATGGCACACCTCAATATCCGTCGGCATATGGAGGAATCCCTTATTATCCTCCACCCCCTTATCAACAACCATACCCTATTGCCCTTCCTCCACCCATCAGTGGGCCACCGCCGACACCCACAATACGCCCACCTATCCAAACAAGTTCTGGTACTCCCTCTACCTCAGATTATACTCTAAGTACTAGTGAAAGTGCCATGCCTTCCTATGTACCTTACAGATCATTACCACAACATAATCCATACTTTCCATTTCCTGGCCCTCCACAGCCCATGGCTCCACCACAAGGACACCCTCATGCTGGGGTTAATTTTGTTCAACCCTCTCCCATTCAACAATATCAAAATTTTGAACAGCTGAATACGGAAAATCCAACCCATCAGTCGAATAATGCCAAAAATAAAGGAAAAAATTGGAACAATAACAACCCAGGTCAAGGCAGAAATCACCCCCAACAAAACCAACCTACTGGGGGCAACCAGAATCAAGGGACTCAGAACCCCCAGGGGGGAAACAACAACAGACGTCAAGGGAAAAATAACAATAACCTTCGAACCAACTTCCCCTGTGCCCTATGCGGTGAGTTTGGTCACTATACTCATCATTGCCCCCAAATCGCTGATTTTAAACAGATGAAATATTCTGTGAATGGACCACATCCTCCAACACCGCCTGCCCCTTAGCAGGCCCCACAACAATACATGCAACAACCACCCCCAGCCATGCTGTAGAACCCCATTCCACACCAACGAGTGATGATCACCCAACAGGACATGCAGCCTACCCCACCACAGTTGGGACAATATTTCAGTCCAAGCAATCCTGCAGATCGTACTATCCTCCTCACTAGTGAGGAAGAAGTCCTTCTACAAACATGTAGTCGTCAATACAGTGCACCCTCTGAATCTCCTCCCATTCCCCCATAAATAATCCCATCACCAACGAGACCCCCATTGATGATCCCTCTCCCTAACATGGAAAAACCTCTTCGCATCCCTCACATCCCATTGTGTAGGAATGTCCACAACCCTCAGGCTAGGGTGACTCATAATTACAGTTTGGTCGATGACTTGGCACAATCCCTGGCTGCCATGCTAGTCTTAGAAGCACTTCAAACTTGTCCCACTTAGCGGAAGTCATTACTTTTCGCCTTAGGGGCAGTTGACCCTGTGGATACTCAACTCATCACATTTGATCTCGACAGCAGAGAACCTCACCTCCCCGCTCTCATCGCTTTTCAAATCCCAGTTAAAATTCGAAACATTACAGTTCATCGGTGCATCATTGATGAAGGTGCATCCACATGCATCATGTCCAAGTCTGTATGGCAGAAACTTGGTTCCCCCGAACTCATACCATCTACCATTACCTTAAGAGCTTATGACGGACGACCATCTTCTCCCGAAGGGATCTTCCAAAATTTCCCTGTAGAACTTGGGTGCAAGACCATTCTCATTGACATTGAAGTTATCGATGCCCCACTCAATTACAATATCTTGTTCGGTTGTAGCTACATGTACACTTTGAAGGCAGTTTACTTTTCCATCTTTCGAACCATGATGTTCCCCCATAATGGGAAGATCATTACCATTGATCAAGTTTCACATTATGAGCCTAACCCTTCTGCCAACATCGATAACATTCTCCCTTTCATCCACACTAATCTTGTGGTGTACCCACTCATCGAGATGGGCCCCATAATTTTCAAAGACCCATCCCTGTTAGGAACTTACCATGGTGCACCACTGCTCATTCATCCTTCCAATCAGGTATGTGTCGTCTTGTCCAAAGGAATTGACATTGCGAATACCCTTCCTCCCGGTGAGGCTTCTCTTATATCCGACATCCCACTAGTCGCAAATCTCCTCCCTCAAGAATCTCCTGTGAACTCATCGACTCCACTAGTTCACGATTTCACCTCACCCCAAGGCCATATCCCAGTTTGGGAGACAGTTTCCCAAGCCATTACTCAAATCCCCTTCTTTTACCCTCCACCAGGCGTACAAGATTTCCAAGTAGAGGAAACACTTACCCTCCCCAATATGGTGCTAGCAATTCCAGTATGGTATCTACATCCACCCGCCATGGTCCCTCAACCATCCCTCCCTCCTCAGACTGAAGGAATTCCGATGCAGATTCCAATACCTACTCCCACAGCACTACCAACATCCCCACTCGCTACCACCACTGCTACAGCTGGGGGCATACATAAAAAGAAAGATCCCACCGCTCCCCTACCCCCACGTGTCCAACCTCCTTGCACACTATGTGAGAAAAATGGACACCCAACCAACAAATTCCCATCTCTACCTGAGTTACGTAACCTAATTCAACTCAATCAAAAACCATCACCATTCTTCACTTCATCAAGTACTACCGTTACCTCCCCTAACATAAGTAGCAAAGGACTGCGAACCAAATTTTCTTGCACCATATGTTTAGAATATGGCCATTATACACACCATTGCCCAACACTACCTCAATTCTGACAGACATTAATAGTAGTACGCCAGAGCTTCCAGCACGAACCCAATCCATCAACATCATCCTCACCAAACGTCACTGACATCCATTATGTCACGACTTCAGTCAACGAACGTATGAGATGCCCTTTCTCTCTCTGCGAATCCTTAGATCATTTCACATATCAATGTCCTATGATCATTGAATATAGGCAATGCCAAGTGACCCTGATTCAAACTCCTACACCCCCTACAGAATCAATGATTAACCTTACCCCATCACCAGAGATTCTTCATATTATTTCTCCTGAGATAGAAGCACTCCCTACTCCTCCATGGTTCTTGGATAACTTATACAAGGATTTACCCCCAAATCCCCCCAACTCCCCCGTTCATTTCCCCACGAAAATTTTACACCCAACTACCATTTATAACCCTCAATATCTTGATATTTGGTTTATGTCGAGTGAACCATCACAATCTCATTTCGTCACTCCCCCTGCTTCTTCATCACCAGAAGACACCCACATGGTGACAGTCACCGATATCACTCTTTTAGATCCCATTTATTCTCGACAATTCCACTATGACAAGGACATACTTGAGGAATTAACCACCCCTGACTAACCATGGGATGCGCTACACCACAGAGCACTCTTCCTTTCACAGGAAGCATTCACGCCTCCTAACCAACACCCTATATACGTATTCAAAACCAAGGATTTTATCCCATCAAGGCATATCGACTGGTTCAACAACCCTATCCCTACCCCTGATGCTTTTGAAGAAGGTAATATGGCCAACATTTCCCCTACCATCAAAATCGATACTTCCATAAAAAATGGAGTCGTCGAGGAAATCACCATTGGTGCCACATGCACTCCTAAAGAAATCACCACCTACAAAGCCCTCTTCCAAGAATATCGGGATATTTTTGCCTGGTCATACACAAAGATGCCTGGCCTTGATTCCGCTATTTTCAAACATCGCATAGACACCTGGCCTGATATCACACCAGTTTGCCAAAAACAACGACCGCTACACCCATCCAAAGCAGTGGCCATCAAAGCCGAGATTGACAAATTACGTGCTGCTGGGTTCATCTACCCCATCGCCTATACCTCATGGGTCTCCAACCCTGTCCCCGTTAACAAAAAATAGGGCACCATCCGTGTATGCATAGACTTTCGCAATCTCAATCACGCCTGTCCCAAAGAAAACTTTCCAACGCCTTTCATTGAACAAATTATCGACGACTGCACAGGCCACGAGGCTTTATCCTTCATGGACGGTTTCTCTGGCTATAACCAAATCCAAATCCTTCCAGCCGATCAATACAAGACCACATTTACCACCCCTTGGGGTACTTTTTCATATCGTGTCATGCCTTTTGGCCTAAAGAATGCTGGTGCGACTTTCCAACGGGCTATGACATAGATTTTTCATGATCTAGCTCATATCATCCTCGCATACTTGGACGACCTCACAACTTGATCCAAAAAATGCACTCAGCATCTTGATGATTTACGAATCATATTCCAAAGGTGTCGTCAGTACAACATCTGCTTGAACCCCCTCAAGTGCATGTTCTGCGTCACTGCTGGGCACCTCTTCGGGTTCATCATTTCCCAAAGCGGTATTACCATGGACCTCCTCAAAGTCCAGGCCATCACAGAAATTCCACCCCCTTAGAATTTACGCCAACTCCAGAGCCTACAAGGAAAAGCTAACTTTTTACAGTGATTTGTCCCAGACTATGCCACTCGAGCACACGGTTTCCTTCGCTTACTACGCCATGACATCCCATTCCAGTGGGATGAACATGCCCAAAAAACTTTCGACGATATTAAAATGGCACTCTCCAACGCCCCTTTAATTAGTTCACTCGACTATAATCGCGACTATATCCTCTACATATCAGCTTCAACCGTCTCAGTAGCAGGAGTTCTCGTTCAAATAGGAGATGATGATCGTAAGCATGTCATTTACTACATTAGTAAAAACCTCTTAGGGCCACCCTTGAAATACAATCACAAAGAGAAACTAGCCCTTGCAGTCGTCCTCGCAGTCCAAAAACTGCACCATTACATTCTGCTTCGCACAACCAAAGTCATAGCAGGTTCCAACCCCATGCAATACTTGCTCATTCGTCGACAAATTAACGGTAAATTTTCCCGATGGATCGTTATCCTTCAGGAGTACGATATTGAGTTTTCAACACCCAAGAGCAAGAAATCTCTCGTCCTTGACGAACTCGTCACAACCTTCCCCTCCGATACTACCAGTTCCCCTGTCAATACCGACTTCCCCGATGAACATCTCTTTTACATCCCTTCGGATGATCCTTGGTACAACAACCTCCTCGTCTACCTATGAACCCAAAATTTCAGTAACCACCTCTCATGAGATGATCGTTGATGTATTCGCCATCAGGCCCCCCGCTATCTCCTCATCAGAGATATATTATATCGGCGAGGGGTCGACACCATAATTTGTCGATGCTTGACTATTGACGAGGCCGATAGAGTCTTGAATGACTTCCACAACGATGCTTGCGGGGGCCACCTCTTAGGGATGTCCACCACTCAAAAAATCATCCACGCAGGTTACTTTTGGCCTACATTATTTCACGATTGCATTCATGCCGTGAAGCGATGTGATAAATGCCAACTTTATGCCAACAAAGCACGAGCACCACCTGCTCTTCTACACCTAGTCATTACTGCAGGCCCATTTTTTAAATGGGGCATCGACTTCATGACTTGCAACCATCCATCCATAATTGGACACAAATACATCATCATCGTAGTCGATTACTTCACAAAGTGGGCTGAAGCCATGCCTACCTTCAACAACACCGCTGACAATGCAACGTGTTTTTTCTTTAACCACGTCATATCCTGCTTTGGAGTACCACTCCAACTAGTCTTTGATCACGGGAAACATTTCGAGAATGAGATTTTCGTCGAACTCTCATCCAGGTTAGGATTCTCCCATGAGTTTGCCTCACCATACTAACCTCAGTCCAACAGACAGGTCGAAGAAGTTAACAAGGTCCTCAAGACCATGTTGCAGCGCATGGTTAACAAACATAATACCAATTGGCATCATATGTTATTTTCTGCGCTATGGGCTTACCATACGGCTGTGAGAACTTCCATTGGTTTCACACCATTTCATCTAGTCCACGGGGTCGAGGCCACTCTTCCTATCAAGTGCGAAATTCCCACATTACGCACCGCAATTGAACTATTACCCGACACTGCTCCAATGGAGCAGTGTTTGCTGAACTTAGAGTCCCTGGATGAATATCGTTGATCTTCATTATAGAACAATGAGGCAGCCAAAAAACAGTCAAAATCCACCTTTGATCGTCATGTCAACCTTCGCTCATTTCACGAAGTGACCTCGTCCTTGCTTACGATATCGCTCACAATACCCTCGACCATGGAAAATTCGAGTCACTATGGTATGGCCCTTACATTATCCAACATTGCCTCACTAAAGGCGCATACATCCTAGATTCCCTCGAGGGCCTCTCTCTCAAAGAACCCATCAACGGATTGTACTTAAAGAAATTTTACTCTTGAGCATAGCCATTCCACACTAGGTTATTTTTTTTGGTTTTGTTTTTAATCTTTTTTCCATACCTCATGTCTAAACTATCATTTGTGTTATTGACAGATGCCTCCTCCATTGGCATACCACATCGGTTACGCTGATGGTGCCAGCCCTTGGACACAGAATCTCGCTTCGGTTGCTTGGGCCCTCTATTCCCCCTCACATGAACTGCTCCACTCTAGTGGCATATGTTTGGGCTCAACAACCAACAACCAAGCTGAGTACACTACCGTCATTGGTCTCCTCACCGATGCCATCCATCATCGTATTCATCAGCTTAGCGTCTTACTCGACTCCCAACTGGTCGTCCTCCAGCTCAACAATGTGTACCGTGTCCACGATCCTTGCCTCTTTCACAAATACCTTCAAGTTAGACTTTTATATCGACATTTTTATTTCATTACATTTACACATATTCCAAGACAATTTAATCAAATTACAAATAACGTGGCTAACATTGTACTAGATTGGCATATATCACATCAAGACACCTTTCCACACACATAAACCATTAGAAGATTGTCACAACATACATATTAGACATTTTAAACAACATTAAAAAATCCTCACACACATGTGAACATCACAAAGATCCCAAAATGTATATCCATATATATACATATATATCGGTCCAATGTGCCATCAAAATGTTTACAAAAAATAGAGTACATCTTGTACAAAATCCGTAGACCGGTGAACCACCTCGGTACAAAACTGGTGTCACCACACCAAATGGGCTCACCAGCCTATATAACATAAAAAAATACATATAGAGACACTCATGCTGCCTCTAGAGCACCACCACCTGGCCCTCCCTCAGGAGGTGGTGCCCCACCCGCTATCGGTCCCTCCGGACCTGGAGGTAGCCGCCCCGTCATCGTAGCAGCTACTACTGCTGCTCTCCGAACCACGGTCCGCCACATCAACGGAACCCCCACACACTGCTCTAGGATGCCCTCATCCTAGATATGCAACCACATGACCTTAGGCACTCCCTGTAGCACTGCCTCCAAGCAGCGGCGAATATCCTCAAACTCTCCCCCGGCCTCGGCCGGAAGAGCATGTGATGGCCCTGCACCAGGGTCGTCAAAACAACATCTCCTAGCCACTCTCTCATCACCAGTAGGTCTCGCCTCAACATCCTCCTATCTTCGTCTCTTTCCTTCCTGCGGCTCTCCCTACGGGGGTCTCACCGGCCCCTGACGATCCGACGCTCTAACCAACTCAACCTCATGCCCGCGAGGTCCCACATCTGCACATACAAACAAACAAAAGATAGCATCAATGTCCATCTATACATAATACACATGCTATACTATCTAAATATCAAAACAAAAAAAAATCACATCATACCTCGATGGTCGAACACCTCTCCTAGAGGTAACACCATCTCTGGATCATCCCGGAAGTCCACCCCACAGTACGGATACTGCAGTATGATCTACGACATCTTCCGCCACACCTATGTAGCCTCGGCCATGAAATAATGGCCACCCTCCCCACCACCGTGACGAATCAAGATCCTAGACCACCACTTTAGTCGCGGCTCTCACACACCAGGTGCACCCAATAACACTCTAGGGTGCAACATCGACACCCTCTCCAAAAACCATGCCACCAAGATGGACCCAAAAGCGAACTCCCCTGAGTCCGCAGCCCGACACCTGTCTAGGTGCCCTACCATCTTGGCATGCAGCATCAAGCCCCAGGCTAAATTCTCAGCTGACCACCACTGATCCGCTGAGTTGCGAGGGACCCATATACCCTCACAACCATCACTGCCACACATCGATGAACCAGGGCATCCATAGCCCCGATACTCACCACGGAGCCCGACATAAAGTCATCCCTCGTATAGTACCTCCGGCCTAAGGTAGCCAACTTCCCATCCCCAGGTAATACGATCTCGATCGGTAAGGGTGTTCCCCGAAAAGGGAGCCCAGTCAGAAAATATACATCCTCCACCTCAGTGTGGGCCCTATAGTTATATATAGTCCTTTTTTCCAAACTTCCAGACTCCATTCCGGGAGCTCCGGGCGTCCGTTTTTTGATTTGTCTTCAACCACAGGATCAACACCCCGTCCTCTACATCAAGACAGTCCCTAGGCCATTTTTCATCCTTAGCCCTCGGGGCGCCATTTTTCCATACCCCATTCAGATACACATGCTCATGTTCAAAATTATCAAATAAATGATTATATGTTCGTTTATCTTCAGATATTGTTCACTTCAGGTATTTGGTTGTCATGTGTGCAGATACTTGGTCATCACATGCTAGCATGACCCCTTCAGGTATATAATCAACACTGGCATGTAATCATTCCCTCTGAATCTCAATTGCATCTCCAGTCACACCCTCTGAAATTTGCCTTTAGGGTCCCTATATCCGACTCTGCAGTACTGTCACCTCCACTGCATTTTGGGTACTGTCACCCGGTAGCACTCTATCCCACATGAGTTGTCCCATACATAGCCCCCCTTGGCACTTTGACACTCATGTTTCTTTCAACCTTTAGGGATGGGAGTCCCAATAGTCTTACATCATGTCGCAATCAACCACATACTCCTACTCCTCATTTTTCTAGCCTACCCAATGGACTCCTAGACTACTCCCTCACAGTTTTATTTTGACTGCACTCCCGCAACACCATTTACCATCCATTTCATCCATCCCTCCATACATTTCCCTACTATAGAAACCCGCCTATGGGGCCCCAACCCTCCACTTTTTTTTTACACCAACTTGCGCCATCCTCAGGCCAAGCCATATTACACTGGGGCACCCGTTTCTGTATCTACATTATTATCCCCACTGATTTTTTAATTCTTTTTGTAATTAAGCCGTTGTTTCCAACATTTTACATAGCTTTTTGTCGTCACCTTCAACGACCTTCTTGGCAAACGCAACCCATGTCACCCTTGGTTGGGGAATTCCTTATCAACTACTCTCATTGACATCGTCCATAAACTCCGAGTATCCCACAGGCCACCTACCTCTTCTCTTTGAGTTTGTTCACTTTGTCCCGCCTCTGGCACAACTTATCCCACGTCTCGTTGTCCCCCTGACACTCGACCTAGTTGAATGGTTGCGACCACTTATACTTTGCATATATCCCCAACCAAGGGCAGTCTTGAGTCTCCACACATCTTGAATTCATCCATGTACCTCCACAGTTCCTGACCTCACCTAGTGGATTTCACGAAGCCCTTTGCTTCTTGGATTCACGTCTCCATTTTTGTCGACATCAGCACAGTTTCCAGAAGGGCGACAATATCTTGACTCTCATTACCTTTACAATGAGAAGTCTCAGACGAAACAGGGAGAACCATCATTGCTCTCTGTTTTCATTGAACCCCATAACATTCGACTTCAACACTTTCTCATGTTACGGTGGGTCTTACTTTGCGACTATTGCAATTATTTTTTATCGTTGCCAAAGACCTATGAACTTTGTTGGGCTCTCAATGCCCATAGAATCCATGATACTTCTTATGGGTGTCATTGCCTACTGTTCAATGTATGTTCCTCATCAGAATTGTCCTCTACCTTTATCAAACCTGCCCCCGAGGGCATTGCAGTTTTCTTCATCAACACACAGTTTCAGTTACTGTACAAAACCCCTTTTTTTGAGTTACATGACACGAGCATGGGGCATGCCCGCCTCGTTTGTACACAATTTATTTTTCACACCTTGCGAAAGGTCGGGTCCTACAGGTTCCCTTCTCCCTCCAACAGGTCACTCTTGATACTCCCACTATCGCTCTTTCTTACAACGATACTCTCAGTAGAAGAAACATTGATGAATTTCGGCTATTCGTATGCTCCTAACCTCATCCATCAGGGGGCATCTGTTATCACTGAAATTTCATCTACAAATGGTTACATGAATCCAGCATCTTCAAATAGATATGAGTTCACCCATGGACCAAAATTACCAAAAAAACATTTCCAAAAGGTCCAAAACTATACAACCAGTTATAAAATCAAGATGCACTATGACTACACAGGGTGTGCGCGCACATGCACCATCTAGAAATGCAGGAAAAGCGCACATGCGCACAATGCGCGACTGTGGATGCTAAAAGCTTCACACACCTGAGAATGATGCATTTATGATGTTGGTCGGCCTCCCACCCACTTCTGGTTCAGCTTCCAAGTTGATTTGACATCCAAATCTCAGCTAGATCCGGCTGGGTGGCTGGTCAAAGACCTAAAGGTGATCTAAACAACCCCTTTTCACACTAAAAGCTGGTTTCACAATACCTCAAAGTGGTGCTATAAAACAAGGTCATGGGTGCTCTACATTTTCAAGGAATTCATTTGCAAGGTTATGCTGCTGCTATTCTCTTGGGGAAACCTCTTTTCTTATCAAGAGCATACTAGCACCATTCCATTTGGGCAATCCACATCACCTTTTGAGTGGGTTAGCTTGGGATTCTTTCACCATTTTTTCCAAGTTTTCAAGTTGTAAGAAGAGCTTATTCTTGGGGGTTGTTATCCACAATTTTGGTCATCATGATGATACTATGATGATGGAAAATCAAGCTCTTCACTGAGAACACTTTCCTGAGAAAAGTTACATTTGTCTGCTTCCAGAAATCATGCTTTTAAGGGATGCTCACAGGCTACCTATATAGCTTCCTGCGAGAATGCCTGATTCTCGCAGGCTGCATTAAGCTAGGGTGCGAAGGGTTCGCACTGTACCTAACTGTTAGGGTGCGAACATGTTTCAAAGGAAGGAAAAGGATAAGATCTTGAATCTTCTAGAAGGGAATGTTCTAGAAACATGAGTTGGCTTCGAATGGTTGTTCAGGTGTTGGCATTCCAAATATCTTGGGATCATTTCCTATCCAAGTAACTAAATTATCTTCTCCTATATATTGAGGAGATTTCTCATGGGAAAGGTTAGAAGCAAACTAGCAAGAGATTGATTGGAGAATTATTGAAAGCCTGTCCAAAGGACAGCTTTCCAACCCCTTTCGTCGACTAGATCGTCGATGATTGCGCCGGTAGTGAAATATTTTCCCTCATGGATGGATTTTCCGGCTATAACCAGATTAACATCGCTCCCGAGGACCAACATAAAACTGCTTTTATTTGTCCTTGGGGTACTTTCGCCTACAGAAAACTTCCCTTCGGTCTTAAGAACGCAGGTGCAACGTTTCAGCGTGCTATGTCTTATGCGTTTCATGATATCAAACATATCGTTCAACCTTATTTGGACGATTTTCCAGCTCATTCTTTACACCGAGTCGATCACCCCAATCATCTCCTAGCAATTTTCGTCCGTTGTCGGTTCTATCGCATCCGTCTAAACCCTCATAAGTGCGTCTTTTGTGTAGAGTCTGACCGTCTTCTCGGTTTCATTGTTTCATGTCAGGGGATCTGGGTAGATCCTATTAAGGTTGAGGCAATTCTCAATCTTCCTCCTCCTTCTTCACTGCGCCAGTTACAAAGTTTGCAGGGGAAAGCAAACTTTCTTCGCCGTTTCATCCCGAATTACGCCGAGATTACTCGTGGTTTCACACGTCTTTTAAAGAAAGGTTCAGAATTTGTTTGGGATAAATTTGCCAACAACGCTTTCGAAGATTTAAAGTTGTCCCTAACAAAAGCTCCTCTTCTTTTCCCTCCTGATTATAGTAGGGATTACTTTCTTTATCTGGCTGCTTCCGAGTATACTATCGGCATGGTCCTCATTCAAGAGGATGATAACCAC
>ML809016.1:319025-329448 GCA_009831015.1 Picea engelmannii
GTTTTGTTCTAGATCCAGGTGGATCTAGGGAGATCGGTTCGTGTCCGCACTTACGGATTAATCCTGAAACAGGGGTCCAAGAGCCCTCCCTTGGAGGAAGAAGGGACTCAAAGTCCCCTTTCTCTTCGATATTTTCTTTTCACTAATACAATCCTTTCCATTGGTGACATGAGTCTTGTTTGTTTCTTGTTCTTATGTCCTTATACACAATAGTTTAGTTGTTTTTTCCTTTCCTAGTTTAATTATTAGCTTAGACTTTTATGTTTATTCTTCTAACCCTTTCCTTTACTGCTGTCTTGCTTAGTTAACCCAACTAAGCTTGTAAGCACCTCTATTTTGCTCATTCAGGTGACAAAAGAGGTGCAACACCATCCAACTTGTCTTCTAATATGAAATTGAACACCATCAGTACATGAGGCAATTACAAAATCAAGATAGCAGAAAGTTCAATGTCCAAGAAAATGTCAATAAACCCTAAAAATTAAACTTTGATGGAAAGTCAAACTGAGAAGTGCAGTTGGTGCACTAGGGCAAGGAGAGTTGGTCCATACAAATTTTTTTCCTCAACTCAGCCCAATAAATGCTCAACGAGTTTCACAAAAAAATTTGTTGCAACTGTAGTAGTGGGTTTTAGGCGAAAGTTCAACTTTCACCAAGATGCAATCTGAGACCACTAGGGGGTGCATTAGGCTATCGAAACATGATCTATGTCAGTGTCCTCCAATAAGTTACTCAATGATCTTGGCAAGTTCAGTTCTGTTCAATGGAAAATTAGAACAACAAATTGCATCGACAAACAAAAATTGTGCAGTGGCAATGTTTAAACTAGCTCTGAAACCATGTTGATGTTTTATGATTCTCATCTCTTGATAGTTATTGCGTTATGATTAATAACAAGATTCACTTTAATACAACAATTATCATAGAATTACTATACAGTGAAAATCTCAACTATAACAATGCAATAGAAATAACAAGATCTAGAAATATTAACCATGCATAGTAGACACAAGAACACAACACAAGAAAACAAGATTTTATCCTCGGAAACCCAACCCTGGGAGAAAACCCAACAACCTTTCTATAGAAGAATTCAGTCCAAGATATTACTAGTACATCACCATCAATAGCCAAAATACCATACATAGAAGATCCTCCCCAAGGATAGCATTACTAAGACCTAGTGCCTCAATAAGATGACCAAGAGAAACCAAGAATATCCTTCCCAAGTGTGGCGCACTCATCAAGATACCAAAAACCCATAAATAGCGGAATTACCAAAACTGCAGCTGCAACTGCCTTGTGCACACTGCAGAAGGAGTTGTCTGACTGTCCAAATGAAATGATCCAGTCCTTTATTTATACTAATCTGAGTGCCTTTCTGGGGCCGACTTCTTATTCGGGGTCTTCAAATTACTTTATTATTTTCTTTATTTTACTAGTGGGGCCGACTTCTCTTCATGGGTCTTCAATTTCTTCCCGGGGCTTCTGTAATGGTGTAGATGGGTCTTCTTGAACTTTTTTGTGGAGAATGAGTTTGACTGTGAGGAGAAGGGAACTAATGAAGCAACTGAAGGATGAATACACATAAAGTGTTGTTTATGCAAATGAGAACATCGAGGACAATGTCTCTTTCAAGGGGGAGGGGAATGTAACACCCCATTTTTAATCCCCTGAGTAATTTGTAATAAATTATGCTTAGTAGTTATTTCATATAAGCATGGAGATATTATTGCCATGCCATGGCATATGAACAATGTAATTATATCATTTTTTAATAAAGAAAAGCTAAACCAACTGACTAATGGGTGAAACACTAAGAACAAACGATGGTACCACAAGAGGAAATAATGAGGGGGCCTAGAGGGGGGTTCATCATGATAATAAAACCATAAGCCTCCTTGTTGAATTATGTATTCTTGGAAATAATCAATTATTTCCATTTTTCTTGATTTCAAAGAAAAATAGTTAATGGAGCAGGATGGGTAGTTGAAAAACCAACCACCCACACTGAATGGAAGCATGAAAGATTGGTTGGGACAATAAAAATCTGTCAGCCCAAGGTAAAATAGAATACTCATTTCAATCCCCCATGATTAACCCATAGGTTCTTTCTGACAAAATAAAGAAAGGGACCGGTCAAGAACCTTTTGGGAGAGGAAAGGAAGAGACACATGAGGGTTAAATGTTGTGCAATTGTAAAATACCAATGGCGATCTGGGTTGTCGATTTTTGTGGTTCGTAGCTGTCTAATCAAGTGGACATGCGAGTTGTATCTTGGGGAATGAGTATATGGATATGGGCCTCACCCATTTCACAACCAATGGCTTATGGACAAGTGGAGGCCTATCATTGGGTACACATCAACATGGAAAGGCGAATGGGAGACCACCAGGTGGTAGTCGGGTACAGGTGGGACCTGCGTGGGCTATGGAACTAGGAAATATGAAAACCCAGAGGATCTATGATTTCTATTAATTGAGGTCATTGCAAAATTTTAGATCACATATATGGAAACCATGTAGACGAAACTTGGACATATTGATATCCAGGGATTTGAATATTTCAATAAATAGGGACTTTTATAAAGTTCTAGATTATGGATATCAGATATCCAGAGGTGTAGAGAATGTTGGATGGTCGGATATCCAGAGGTTTGAAAAACCTGGATATCTGGGATTTTGGAAAGTGTAACCAAGCAGTAAGAAGAAGGGGTCCACGTCAACTAACGCATGTAAGGTGGTCCATGTGGATTCCCAATGAACTGATGACGTCAAATGGTACATGTGGATCCATGCCACGTGGATGCCATGTGGTCATGATGATCTCATCATGGGGATAGATGATGAAATATTGGAAGGGCCATAATGCTCTGCACAAAACTCAGAATTGAGCATATTTACAATCATACAAAATATCTTGAGGAGTAGAACTGACTTGTGAGCTCAGATCTGGGTTTAGAGCTACCCTTGAGAAAGGTAGTTAGAGAAAAGTTTGAGAAATATTTACACCCCACTAGCTTAATGAGGGTTTAGGGGGTTGGGTGTGTTACATTGTGGCACCACACACCCTGTTATAAAGTCATGTTCTTCCATAAAAATGTTTACAATTTCTAAAGTCACAAAAATTAGTATTCGACAACTCAACCTCATAATCATCTCCTCTTACATTCTCTTAACAAGAGACCCTTCTCAAATATTTATCTTCTTTGCTCTCTATTTTTTCTTGGATGTTACATTGATAACTAAATTTATTTTCTTAGTATTTTCATCCCTTTGGTGTTTCTAATTTAATTTTTTTCATTATTGATCCAACAAAGAGATCAAGCTTTTGATTCCCTTTAATTATGTCTTCTCTACCGATATGTTTTCATATATTTTTGGATGTGTGATTGTTACACTTTTTTTACTTAATGTTTCTAAGTATAGAGAAACTCCCACTAATGTACTAAAATCCCTTTTGTTCTTTGTTTTTATTGTTTTAAAGCTTGTTAAAGAAAATCACTAGAAAGTAACACATAAACCCTAGGCAGGACTATCGTTGTTCATTCAACAAATTTGTTTCTTCTTGTATCAATGAAAAAATTAAATGACTCAGAGTTGTATCTTTTTGGATTTCACTATATTTGGATATAGACTATTCGAACTATATGATCTAGTCTTCGAACAATTTTGTCTCCTCCATGTCCTAGTTTTGTTCTTCCTTTTGGAAGCTTACCTAGGGGGGATAATTTATCATCCTATTTTTCTCCTCATGATTTTATGTTCCTCATCTTCAAATCCTTGCAGTATTCAATTAAGATATACCTTTTACTCTATCAATTCAACACAAGCCATTAAGATGTTGAAGTTATTCGATTTTTTTGTTTTTTGTTTTGTTTTGTACTCTCTACGATGAAAAAACAAGCTAGATGACTCCTCAAAATTTTAGATTGCATGTGCATTGTTGTTTGTCCATATTTTTTCCTAATTGGCATATAATTGAGTCTATGGGTTAAAGCTTTATGAAATTATTCATCTTCATCTAAATCGATGATTCTTTTCTACTTGCAGGCCAATTAGTATACACAAAGTTGAAGGGGATCAATAATAAAAGTGTTTTTAGGACAAAAAAAAGCAAACAAAAAAATTGGTGGTGGAGACAACATGTTTCTAGATGATATGAGACAACCAAAACATCTCAATTTTCATCCCTTGAATGGAGGGTGTGTTATCCTCATCAATTAAGTTTAAATGTTTCCTTTGTTAATTGTTTAGCATATATTTCACTACGCTTCAACTTAAGAGAGGGAAATCTAATTTGTATTATTATTGTTTAATCATAAATTAATATGGTTGGAAAGTTTCATTATATACACATACCCTCTCCCCCAACCTCACATACACAACACTATTTTTGATAGTCATCAAAACAAGGAGTACCCTTGTTTCATTATATACACTTACCCTCTCCCCCAACCTCATATACACAACACTGTTTTTGATAGTTATCAAAACAAGGAGTACCCTTGTATTAAGAATTGTAAAATTTTCTGCTAGAGAGTGGGGATGAAATGCCATGGGTTCTTCACGGGTATCCTTTGGTCATTCCATATTTGCATGAGTGTTTTTGGTAAAAAACAAAAAAAAAAACATCACTTTGTTTGAAAAACTATAAAAAAACGAAAAATGAAAAATAAACCCTCACATTAACCAAAAACACCATAGTTTTAGAGTATATATAGATTTTCAAGAAGTGCAATTTATAAATATTTAAAAGGATGCATATCGAAATTCAAAAAAAATAATTCACATTTATGAGACTTGTATTGCTCTTTCAAATAATAGTTGAACGCCTTCAATTTAATAATAGTTTTTATCATACTCGAATTTGTCTTTATGAATTATCTAAATGCTTTCTAATTGGTTATAGGTGTGGATTTTGGAATTGGTTTTGTTGTTGTACAAACTAGCATGCAATGTCAATCTCATTGTATAATATTCTTACACAAATCACATCAACACATTCCAAGAGACGTCTTTCTAGGGACATATTCAATACGCTCCAAACTACAATAAACTCCAACGAGTAAATGCATTTGATTTACAAGGCTTTTTTTTTATGTGGACTAAGTTGTACTTGGCTTATATTTTTATGGTTATTTGATGCAATGTACATTTATGCATGTTTGATGCAAAGCCCCTCTAAATTCATTGAAAGAGTGGGATTTCATAGATTGGCTAATGATAGTTGCTCTGAGGGGAAGTTTTGGTCATTTCTACTCAATTGCATATTGAGGGACATTTAATACACTATCAAAAATTGATATTATAAATTTAGATTGTTGGTTTAATTTGCAATTTAAAATGAGTTATTGAAGCATGATAAAGAAGTCAATACATCAAAGTGTACTTTAACTCTAGAGTTTGATGAAAATATCTTCCATTTCTTTTTCATTTCCCATATTTTCATCTTTCAGTTTGTTTATGATTGCTTTATGATACTTCGATGAATTTTTTTAAAAAGTGTTTCTTGAGGTAAATGCATTAATTAAGGTTTATACTAGCAACACATATATGAGAATACAAGACTGTCCTTTCACTAGTCTTGGGAATGTTTTATAGCTTTCTTAAATTTTCTCATTACTTCCATTGATCATCTTCACTTCCTCTTAGTCTTTGTTCTCTTCTCTTCCATTCATTGCCCTTATTCTCCACAATCTTAATTTTTAATGGGTTTCCATGGAAGGAAAACCATTACAATGGTTCGTTTCAACTTCCAAGGTAATTTTGAACATATTTTCAACTTTGACAAAAACAATTAACTTCTTATTACAAAGTTTAAAAAGATATTTTTGGAAAGGATCCAATTCGGATCACACCTCCCAATTTGAAAGCTTTTGGTCCCCAAAAGCCTCAACTCCCTTCGATCTTCTTTTTCTATGCATTTGTGTGCATACCTCCTCTATTTCCATCAAGCTATATATAGAAAATCTCCAAGAAAGGGTGCCTTTGTTGCAAGATGGAATAAATAGATGAATAGGATCTATCATTGGCATAATTTTGTTGTCCATTTCATGGTTAGAGATGACATTCATTGCTACAATAGGTCATTAGACAACCACTACTCCTTGGGTTGCAAGTGCAAGCATCTTCTCTTTTCCCTTGACCTTGACTCTCCAAGATTTTGTCTTGGTTGTTCAATTCTTGGGATGGAATTCCGGGTGAAGCCTCCAACATATGTCCTCCCAATGTCCATTCAATCTAAAATACTAAAAATATTTGTTGCATGGGCTACTTGTCCTTATAGAGTTCCAACAATTTCTAGCCTTATGACCCATATTCTTACAATATAAGCAAAACACAAATATTATGCCATACCATTTTGGTTTTTGATGATGCTTTCCAACTTGGTTACTTGGTCCCCCAAGAGTTGGAGTGGATATAGATGGTGGAATCATATCTTCACTACCCTCTTCCAAGCCTCTACAAGTATATTTGAGTGGCTTGTTGCACACTCCTTTTCCATATTCATTTTCCTCCATAGGAATGGCTTCTTTTTTTATTCCTCTTGCCTTGAAAAAGGTGGTTTGAGATGCACTTATGTTGGCTTATTGTCAACTAAATCATATGCCTTCATAGTTAGGTCCCTATTGAGCTACAATGGGGATAAAAATTATTAGGCCTTCCTTGCCTAGCCATTGGACATCATATCCCATTTTCCTGATGAGATTGGAACCAATGCCTCTAGTGTGATTTTAAAAGTCATTGAAGGTATCTTGAGGAAGGATATTGGAAGGTGTGTTTACCATCCTTGAATCCATCATGGTGTTGGATTCCACAATGGAAATGGAAGGGGCTTCGTTGGTCTCTGGGAAAATTGCTTGTAGTTTCTTCAAGGACTCTTCCTTTGCTACCAAATCCTAGTATAACCAAGCAGTCACTTCAATGAGCCTCTTCTCTTGTCATTATCTAGTTGAGTGAATTTCTTCTCCAATCGCAAGATATGTAATGTAACACCCTGTTTCCCCCAGTTTGTAAAAATAACTGGACTGGCCAGAACTGTGGCAAACTCATAAATGTGAATATGTGATGTAAATGGACCTTGTGGAAAAGGTCGATAAATGTGAATAACATTATGAATTTATTGCAGGACTGTTGAGAGGGGATGTGCAGAAAAAAAAATGCCACGATGGCAGTGGAAGGCACCTGGAAAGGTGGCATTAACTTCCACCAAGAATTAATACCGTATTTGGACTCCACTGGCTCGGAGAACCAAAAGCGGCTCGCTGGCCCCGAATTAAATATCTCGCAGGCTGGTAGGTGGGTGGATTAATGAGGGATGGGAGGTGAACCGCCCATCCGTAGAGCTGTCAGGCCTGACCAGTGTGAGGGTAATCACGCCACACACAACCTTGCAAGAGGATAAGGCGTAGGGTAGAGGCGATTGGGGGCAGAAGTAAGGGGAGAACTCTGGCAATATGCAGAGTGAGTGATAGCAGAGAGGAAGGATTGCAACCTTCGCTCCTGGTCACTGGCAACCGGAGACATAGTCTCACAGCATCATGGTCTCAGCCCAGGGGTGGCTAGTTGTAAATCCTATTGGAATAGTTGAGCCTACGGTTGGGTGGAAATGAGCACCCCTCTTAGTAGTGGCACTCACTTCTGGTGTTATTTCTGATAAGTGTTTTACATCTTGCATCTTGACATTCATATGCTGACATATATGCTCATAAACTGTGAAATTGTGAATGATTATAGTATAAGACTGTCTGTGCAGTGTTTTGATAAGAAATGGTAGATGTATGCTTATAACAGAAAAACCACGTATGGCTTATGTTGATAAATGAATTTAATTATGAGTAAGTTGAACCAAGTCAGACTTCCAGTCCGTTCTCGGGAATTGGTTTCCCCTTATCTGCCTCCAGGAATTCCCCAAAATAGATCTCTTCATAGAGATACCCTCCTTGGAGAGGTTTACCAAGAACCTGGAAAAAGGACTTGAACACGCAAGTCTTAACAACCCTATATGAGGAGAAATGACCCTCTTAAAATCTCGAAGTAGCAGCAAAGGGATAAGTATCGGTCGACGGATGAGATCCCGTAGGAAGATCTGTGGCCATTCACGACCGTTAGATTGACGAAAGAAATAAGGGCGTTACGTGCCTTGCCCCTTTCCCTCTATCTTCATGAATAGCGAGGAAATCGGGACCGTAGATCCCCAAGGTCTGTGGGAGTATCTGGACCATTGGTTTTTCCACGTCCAGAGAGTAGTGGGAGAGTGCGCGACGTGGGATAGATCCGAGCCATCAGATCTTAGCTAGAAAACCCGACCGCCGTTGGATCTGTTAGGAGATGCATGAGGGTTTAGCCCTCGTGAACAAGGGCGAAAGTCCCGAGAGAGGAGTCGGTATCGAGGGTTCGGGATTTGAGATTCTGGGATTCCTGATGACAAGATATCGGGACACTCCATGGTGAAAGTCCTGATATAGATCTAGACTGTCCATCCGTGAAGGACACGTGGCGGAGATCGAGAGCCCATCGGTATTTCGGATACCGGATATTCGAGTTGACAAGGATTTGTGTCATTAGGGGTCACGAGCTGCGAAATTGTGAAACAACGAGGACCGTTCATTTGAGGGAGTATACATGGTTGCTGGCAAGTGTTCCGGTGTTTCGGCACCCGGGAAAATGAAAGGACGAGAACCCTTGTCTTCGCGAGTCGCAAAGTCCCGATCACCGAAACTCCGAAATGGCGTAAGAGGTAAATGAGATTGAGGAAAGCCGGGATTTGATCGTGACCATTGATCATCCCAAGAGGGGTCATAACTGTTGATCTTGGCTGAAGGTCTCCGCCATCCATCGAAGGGATACATGGCCGCCGGTCGACGTCTCGACGTTTTGGCATTCGGGAAAATAAAAAGGCAAGAGACCTTGCCTTTGCAAATCACGAAATCCCGATACCCGAAATTCTGATATGCGCGGTAGTGGAGAGGAGAAGTCCCGAAGGAACCTAGGCCGTCCATCAAGGGAGACGCGTGGTGAGCGGTTAGAGATCAGGGGAAAGTCCTGAAATCCCATGGACCGTTGGATCCACACTCTTAAGAGCCGTCAATCTCTTACACGAATTCCCATATCGAAATTCAGAGATTTGAATGATGAAGAGTCTTGGGGTCGCTGCATTTCAAAAACCCGAGTACCGAAACCCCAAAATGATCCATATCATTGGATCAGGGGAGGCTTATGGTCGTCGATCTCCCTTTGGGGGGGGGAACTTTGGAGACCTCGAAAGTTTCGAGGATTTGAATGGGGAAAAGTAGAAGTCATGTATCGCGATCCCCTGAATCACGAAAAGCCGATAAGCTCTTGGCTGGCTTAAGCACGTGGACACAGTATAGGGTCATGTAGATGATACCCCAAGAGAGAAACTTTCCCCTCGCTAGCCTCGTCGGGGTTTGGCGTTTCGCTGTTTCAAGCTTCAGGGTTTGCAACATCGAGAGACTCGACGATCTGGTAGTGCTGAGTCGCGAAGTGCGAAAACACGCCGTGCTGATTCGGCCCATAGTCGTGAACTACAACCACATGGAGGTGGATATAGGGAAGAGTTAGCCTGCGCTAAGCCCCGTAGGACTTCAGGGATTCTGATCGTTGACAAATCAATGAAAAATTTTGATCTCTGTAGTGGGTATGTGACAAATTGGTATTAGAGCATGGTTACAACACTTGTCCTACTTGGGCTCAGGCACGAGCGGCGTGAGGAGACATTGTCATCTGCGTATTCTCCTTAAGAAGAAAGATTGAAGGATGAAACTATAATTTGGGACATGAACTTCGTTGTCCTGTTTTAGTGTTAATACTGTTGATAGATAAGGATTAAGACCCCAAATGAAAAACTCCTATTATACGGGTATACATGTGAAAATATAAATTATGCGCAGATTATAAAAATATATCTAACTCTTGACTAACAATCAACGTTTGTCTTTTCACCTAAGCGGACGATCAGCCGTGGGAATTTATAGACGCAGAGTATGGTGACTCACCAAGAGATGGGAGAAGGCTCCCATAATAGAGACAAAGAGTCTGACGAAAGAAGAGCAATAGGAACCCCTCCAGATCTAGCCAAGACTGTGAGGGGTCTCATGGTTGAATTGCAAAGCTGCAAGGCCGACAATGAAAGGATGATGAAAAAACAAGAAAAGCAAGCTGAAATTAATGCAGTCTTACTGCAGATCTTATCTGACCTACAACGACAAATGCAGCATGAACCCGAGATGCAGAAACATGGTCGTATCAGTGGCCATACTAAGAGGAGCACCTCAAGGAAGGTCCACCCCAAAGGTAAAGGACCAGTGCCAGACAATTCCTCTGAAAAGGAAGCTGGCGATTCAGAAGGCTCTTCCAGCAGCAGGACTTGTTCCTATTCCCGAAGAAAGAAAAAAAAG